>JAMALN010000065.1:0-75265 GCA_023630115.1 Cutaneotrichosporon sp. PK4640 | reverse complement strand
TCCATTCCCTCTTGGTTGTCTGGTTTCACACCATCCCGTGATCTTGTTTGATCGCTTGCAGCCGCTCGTATCAAGGCGTACTAGCTTCAGGCACCACCATCATCCTCCCGCCACCGATTCCGCCCACTCGCTCTCGTAACGACGTCACCATCGTAATATTGTGCCATACCTTTCAATCACCGGAGCAAAGCTGCCCAGCTGCCCTGCACGTCCAGACAGCAGCAGGATTGCATAGGCGGCACGCAGAACAGGTCCGCACGCTGTGGACCTGATTCCGGTGGACCGAGCCATGGATGAGCTCACCGCGAACCGCGCTCCCCACCCCCCAACTGATTCTCTGCTGGCAGCATGCTAGCCTTCCTCCGCCCCGCCCCCCTGGAGACCGACAGATTGGACCTGGCTCGGGAAGCCAGATGCTAGGCCTGGCATGTCTGGCAGCTGGTACCGCCTGATCGCAATCACCGCCGGCCGTTGTGTCATCGCAACGCGATCGTGCCATCACGCTTCGTTCTGCCACCCCAACTCCCACCTCCAAAGACATATCATGCTGCACGCTCGACGGGAACCCCGCTGATGCCCCCCTCACCTTGGCCACTGACCATGACCCACTACCGCCTCGCGCGTGAACTGCGCGGCGACCCGCCCACGCCGGCCGGCTCCGCCCACAACAACAACAACATGCTCCCCCTCGGCCCGCAGCGCGAAGAGCTTGTCCGCGTCCCCTCGATGGGCAGCTTTGCCGTCGCGCGCTCGCTGTCGTCCCAGCTCAAGCTCGACCACTTTGAGATCCGCAGCATCAGCGACCACGACTCGTGGTACGAGCGCGGCGGCCCGAGTCCGAACCGGAGCCCGAGCCCGAGCATCATGAGCTCGCGCTCCCATGAGCGGGGCACGACGCCGGAGACGGACGAGAAGTACTACTCGGATGAGAAGGCGTCGTCGGTCGCCGAGGAGACCGAGGAGGCCGAGGGCGTGCCCGACGGCGTGCTTACTGGCGCGCGCCTCGCGCTCGTCTTCTCCGCCCTCCTTCTCTGCACGTTCATGTTCTCCCTGGACCAGTCCATTGTGGCGACCGCGATCCCCCGCATCGTCTCGGACTTTAACTCGTTCGCTGCCGTCGCCTGGCTCATCACCGCCTACTTCGTGCGTCCCCCATAAAGCATTGCTAATCCCAGCTCACGCAATGCGGCTTCATCCTCCTCGTGGGGCAGCTCCTCACCGTCATCAAGGCCAAGTGGGTGCTTTTGGGGGCCGTCTTCTTCTTCGAGCTTGGATCGCTCCTGTGCGCCCTCGCGAACGGGATGACGTTCCTCATCGTCGCTCGCGCCATCCAGGGCGTCGGCGCGGGCGGCCTCTTCGTCGCGATCATGGCGACGATCGCAGTCGTCACGACTGTCGAGAAGCGCTCGGCCTTCATGGCCGGCTTCGGGTTCGCGTTTGTCGTCTCGTCCGTCGTCGGGCCCCTCCTCGGCGGCATCTTCACCGAGCAGCTCTCGTGGCGCTGGTGCTTCTGGATCAACCTGCCCATCGGCGGCATCGCCACCCTCCTCGTCATCTTCCTCCTGCCCGCCCGCCCGCCCGAGCGCACCCACGAGTTCCACCGCACCGGCTGGGCCGGCTTCCGCCAGATGGACTGGGTCGGCTGCGGTCTCTCCCTCACCATGGTGACGTGCCTCCTCATCGCGCTCCAGTGGGGCGGCAACGACTACCCGTGGAAGAACTGGCGCATCATCCTCCTCTTCACCCTGTCCGGCGTGCTCACGATCGCGTTCTTTGCGTGGGAGCACTGGCTCGGCGAGCGCGCGCTGATCCCGCCCGGGATTCTGCGCAACCGCACCGTCGTCGCCGCCTCGGGGACCAGCTGGATGATCATGATGGGCCTCCTGGGCGGCACGTACCAGCTCCCGCTCTACTACCAGGCCTCCAAGCTGCACTCGGCGCAAAAGTCCGGCATCGACATCATCCCCTTCATGGTTGTCGTGTGCGTCGGCATCTTCATCTCGTCCGGCTTCGTCACCAAGTTCGGGTGGTACTACCCGTTCTTCTTCATCGGGCCACCCATCGCCGCCGTGGGCTTCGGCATGCTGTTTACCGTGAACGAGACGACGTCCAACAAGTTCCTGATTGGGTGGCAGGTCCTCTCGGGCCTCGGCATTGGTCTCACCTTCCAGAACATCATCCTCTCTGTGCAGGTGAGCTATGGTGATTTCAGACGCAGCTAACGGCAGGCCGAGTATGCTCGCAAGCCCGCGCTCCTCCCCCAGGCCACGGGTGTGCTCTCCTTCTTCCAGCTCACCGGCGCCGCCGTCGGCGTGGGCATCATCAACACCGTCCAGTCCGTCTACCTCAACGACTACCTGCGCAAGTACGCGCCATTTGCGCCGTTCGAGATCGTGCGCCAGTCGACCACCATCATCCCGATGCTCCCCGAGATTCTGCGCCCGGGTGTCATCAAGGCGTACACGCTCGCCATCTCCAAGTCATACCTCCCCATGATTGTGGCCATGGCCCTCGCCCTCTTCTTCGGGTCGTTCATCCGCTCCCACAACATGCTCAAGGTCGGCTTGCCAGGGGCCGGCGGGATGGCGTAAGACACTGTCAGAAGACCCAATACACTCGTTTCGAGCAATAGACTCATATAATGTACAACCAGGCATGCAGCGATGCCGTGGCGTGTTGCGGGGGCCACAGAGGAGCAGCGGAAGACAGTGTCCCGGGGCGCCAATCGTGGACACGCCCCCGAAACGTACGACACCTCGTACTGCATTGAACACCCCAACTACTGCACGACCCTCTGGATCTAGCACCCGTCCGGGCGGTTGCTGAGGCACACGTTCCCAAAGCACGGGTCGGCGTCGATGCGCGCCCCGCTGCCCGGGCCACACGCGTCCCTGACACCGAGGGCGTGGTTGCGGACGTCGGCAAACGAGCGCTCACTGCAGTCCCGGTTCCACGAGACGCAGCAGCGCCCCTGCGCGTCGTCCCCGACGCACCAGGAGCGCATGCCGGCGATGCTGTTGCCGCTGTCCATCTGCGCAAAGAGCGCGTCACAGAACTGCCACGCCGGCGCGTGGCCCGGTTGCCCCGCGGGGTAGTACGTGCACTCGGTGATGGGGTCCCGCGCGTCCAGGCGCTGCGGGGCGGCGAGGGCCGGGACGAGGAGGGCGAGGAGGGCGGGGGCGTACATCTGCCGTCAGAGGAGGCGGGGGGCGGCGTACGGTTTCTGGCGGGGCGGGCGAGTTGGCTTCTTGGAGGAGCCAGACGCCCCCTCGCGCGGCTTATATCTCTTCCGAGTTGGAGACGCACACTGTCGTGCACGCCGACCCGCACGGCCGCACAGCTGCCATACGTTCTGGGCTACACAAACTACGGAGACTAGTGGCCCGTAGTGCAATGCGAGACAGCGCGTCGAGCAGAACAAGCAAGCCAGGACCAGACGATCGTTCACGAGTGAAACATTCCACCCGTCGTGTATGAGACGACTGGCGCTCGCCGATCGCGTTCGGCGCCCCATCGGCGACTGCAGTCCTCCTCCCTGCACTTCCGCCAACCCGGAAACTACGGGAACTAGGGGTTGCCGACGCGTCCCGCCGCGCCCGCCCGTCGGCGCCGACACGTGTGTGGAAGACCGGCGGTGCCAACGTCACCGAGATCGAGGAGCAGCATCTGTTTCACCGGTATGTGTCAGAGTGCACTGTCGCACCTGCGAGGAACTCGTTTGACGGACGGACGAAACCGACGCTCCAGCGAGTGCACACTGCAACCCCGTAGCCCCGGGCTGGACTGGACTAGTGCTGACTTGTTGATAGCGCGCGAGGCAGGGTATCTCTCACCCTCTACCTCTGAAAACGGAGCCTCGCAGCGGACAACGATCTATCCAGAGGCCAGCTCGGCCTATTCGACTACAAACGATACGGAGATATCCGATCACCCATCGGGCCGGTCGCTGAGGCACATGTTGCGAAAGGACGGGTCGGCATCGAGGCGCACGCGGCTGAGCCCGTGGCAGTTGGCCCATACGCCCTGCTCGTAGCTGATCACTTCGGCAAACGTCGGCTTGTGGCAGTCGGTCCGCGTCTTTGACGCAGCTTGACATCACCCCGTTTCACTTCAAGCACACCTCTTCACAGTCTCCCAAGACCAGCTCGGTAAGACAGCCATCCATGTCTAAGTGCACCACTCGGCGTCCGGGCGGTTGCTGAGGTACATAGTCCGAAGCAGTCGTCGACCGCGAGCCACGCCGCTCTGGGAGAGGCCCTGCTCGTCGTGGCAGTGCCTGAAGATGGACTCTGCTGTCGCCCGGACGTCGGCGTACGTCCTCTCGCTGCACGACTGGGTCTACGACATGCAGCACCGGTCCCCGCCCTCGTGGGCGCACGCGTGCGTCTCGGGCCCCAGGATGTTGCCCGAGTCGAGGTAGCGGAAGAGCTCGCGGTAGCGGTCGAGGTGGGCTGGGGCCGCACAACGCACCATGTCCGATCGAGCACCCCAAACTTTCCGGAGGTGCAAGTGCCGACAAGCGAGAGCTCGCCATCGCCACCACTCGTCTGGGCGGCGTCATCCTGCACCGTGAAGTGGCTGTCGGCCTCCTCCACCTCTCACCCGTTGGGGTTACTGAAACACACGGTTCCCAGGCAGTCGTCGGTGCGCGCCCCACTCCGCTGTCCACAGGTATCCTGGATCTCCCGCACGTGCGCCAGGACGTCCGCGAACGTCGCGGCGCACGCGCGCGTCCACGACGCACAGCATCCGCCGTGGCACACAGTGCGGTTGCGGCCAACGGGGAGGGGCGAGTCGAGCTCGGCGGCGAGGCCCTTGCTGTCGGCCAGTAGGGCATGGGTCCCGTCTGGCACGAGTTGCGGGGGACGGTGCCCCATGATCGGTCCCACGAGAGGGCGACGATGGCGGGCACAAGTGTGAGGGCGATGACGGCGAGCATGACGAGTACGAGTGCTGAGTGAGCGGGGCGGCGTTGTCAACTCACAATGCAGTGCATGGGCGTGGAATGCTCGTCGTAGGCGACGCCGTTCTACAGTATACTTCTCTTAGGGCGAGGATCTGGGAACACCGGACGCCTGGAGGTCGGGGCGCACCTTCTGTCGCTCCGATGGCGTCGGTCGCATCAAGAAGTCGAACGTGGCTCACACCGCAGTATGGCAGCTTTCATGACGTTTCCGCCAACTGCGGACCATCGTGGCCGCTGAGTGGTGGACTTGCGAGTACGAGATGGGAATCGAGCCCTCGGTCACCGGTGCCAGATGATTGCAGAGTAAGCCTGCGGCCTGCATGGCCAGTGAGATAAGAGTCAGACGCGCTGTCAAAGTCACGAGATCTCGTCAGAACAGCTTGGGGTGGGTGGTTCGGTGATCTACTGCGCCAGGCACCAACATCTGTTCTCCCTGACGGGCGTACGCGCTGCCGGGTTGGCTCGCGCTACTCGGCACCGTCGGTACTGTGTCTGACCTCAGCGGGGACGTATCCCAAGGAGCGGCCCGAATAGACAATGGCCGAGATTAGACGGCGACGGTGCTACAATAGCCACAACAGCCACTACACGGGTGGCGTGAAGTGACGCGGCGACCAAGGCCGTGGCGCACCACCAGCCCCTGCCTGCGGCCTGCGGCGCGGCTGACTGCGTAGCGCTTGGCCACATTCCGCAGCACCACCCGAAACGCGGCAATCTCCGTCCATCGATCCACCTCTGTCACTTGGGTGCAATGTTCGGTGAGCCGCGATGCGCAGTGAATAGCGTGTAGAGCAGAGCGGTGGGGTGGACGAGCAATGGTCTAGCGCCGTCGAGAGGGAGAGATGGACGGAATGGGTAGTGGTGGACGCGTATTTTCTACCCACACATACCCCACGACCAGGCACCGCAGCTGCGCAGCACGCGCAGTCACTCCTGTCGGCCTGTCAGTCGTCTCCCTGGCTCACCCATCTTCCTCTCTCTTCTTGCATCACTCCTACTTCATTCATTCATCAACCATCCTTCATCATCATCATCATCATCATCATCAGCATCAGCAGCATCACAATCCATCGCCCGCCACATACCTCTCACTGTCCAGTTCATGCCGCATGCCGGCGCAAAACTGTGCGCCTGTCCCTCTCGTTCCTCGGCTCACTCCAGCAGCCCGCAGCATGTACTGCGCATCGACAACACTCCCACCCCTCCTGTTCGCTCTCGCCCTCCTTCTCACGGCCTATGCTGCCCCGTCCTCGGCGCAGCGCGGGACCCTCCCCTCACCTGCGCTCGCGGCGCGGGATAGCGTGCGCCCCCGGGCTGAGGCCATGGCCGCCGCACACCGTGCAGGAAGGGCACGTCATACGCTCCAACAGCGCGAGCAGCAGACTGGCGTAGCGTACGTCCCCGGCACACCATGAGCTCACCCCAGCCTCCTAGACTCGGGCGCGGCGTACCTTGCCGAGGTTGAGATCGGGACACCGCCGCAGAAGCTCAAGGTCATGGTTGACACCGGCTCGTCCTTCCTCTGGGTCCTCGACGGGTGTTTGGACCACTCCGAGTGCGGTAAGAGCCCCAAGTTTAACCCGGGGGCGTCGAGCACACTCAAGGAGACGGCCATCTCGTTCAACATCCCATACATTGACGGCTACACCTCGGGGCATGTTGCATTCGACACTGTCACGCTCGCCGGGCAGACCGCCGAGATGGCCAAGTTCGGTGAGTTGCAACTCTCCGATGCGCAGCCGCGGCAGGGATGCCGGGCAAGTCGCCGCAGTCCGCAGCGCCGCCCCTTGGCGCTCGAGCCGCGGTTCGGGCCGGCGCTCCACTCTGCGAGCTTCCATGCCTTCCCTCGTCTCCTGGTGCCCGCTTCCTGCACATCGCACATCTCACATCTCATATCACAACGCTGACTCCAGGCTTGTCAGATAACCTCACCCAGTGGTCGATCGGCGCAGCCGGCCTTATCGGCATGGGCCCGGGCAAGGACGCGTGGTGGCGCCGAGTGGCCAACACATGGGACGAACCGTACTTCTCCCTGTTCCTCGACCCATTCTCCATGGACGCAGACAGCTACAACCCGCAGAACGGCGGCGCACGCCTCATTCTCGGCGGCACCGACCCCTCACTCTACAACGGCAACATGTCGTGGGTGCCGGCCAAGCTGAGTGCGTGGTGGGGAATAGCTGTCGAATCGGCCACCATCAAGGGACAGGAGGTGCGTCTTGGTGTGGACCCGCGCTATTGCATGGACGACAAGCCGCTCGCCATGATCGACAGCGGGAGCACGGTGATGAGCGTCCCGCACGACGCCGCGGAAACGATCTTTCCTGCTCTTGGGATGCGGACGTTCACCAGCGTCGACGGCAAACACGACCTTATCCCCTCCGAGAATATCACAGGGCCCGACACGACGGTCATCTACAGCCTCGGTGGCGTCGAGTACCCCGTCGACGGGGTATGGGGGTGCGACACGGCGTCGAACATCGCTGGGGCGTTCAAGCTATCTGAGTCCGAACTCTCCGGGTCCCCATACTGGTGTGTCCCGAACGTGGTTGTGAACGCGGAGCAGTACTGGGTGTTGGGCGCACCTTTCCTCCAGACTGTCTACTCGGTTTTCCAGGCCGACCCGCCGCAGCTCGGCTTTGCACCGTTGTCCAAGACGGCGGTGGACACGGGCGCGGGGGACACGCCGTCTCACGTTGCGAGTGCGGACAGCAGTGCGCGGAGGAGAGGTGTGGGGGTGGCGGCTGTGCTGGCGGCGGTGTTCGGCGTGCTCGCGGGCATGTGACGGGACTGTAGACCCTAGATTGTACAATAGTAGGATAAGCCAAAGGGTAATTGTTACTGGGGTGGGGCTGGCGACGGCGAGCACTACATGTCGTCTACTTCGTACTCGGGCCGCTTGAGCCAGAGCGCGGGATCCTCGGCGTCTTTGAGCCACTCGGCAGTGCTCCAGAACCGCAGCCGTCCCCAGATACTAGGGGAAAGGCGCAGTCCCATGCCCTCGGCGCACGCCCGGATCTCGGGGAGGAGGACGCCTTCGTCCTCCCAGTCGGAGTCGGAGTCGGAATCGTTGTCGTCCTCCTCATCCTCGCGTTCCTCAACTTCTCCATCCTCCGCCACCCCTCTTTCCTCCTCACCCCCACCCCCATCCTCCCACCTCGCCCCCACCAGAATCCCCAATACCGCCGGCGCGAACACGCGCTCAAGCCCGACGACGACGACCTCCCGCTGCACGAGCAGGCGCGCGAGGGGCGCAGCAAGTCGAGCAAAGTCGCGCACCCAGCCCTCCAGCTCGTCCTGCCCCGGCCGCTCGCAGCCGAGCACGAGGTCGAGGCGCGCGCAGTCGCTCGTCCATCGCGCATCGAGGGCGGGGAGGTGCACGATGTGCCGCGTACACTTGGCCTCTTGGGGGGTGAAGTCGACGAGAACGGCGGGCGACCAGGGGCACGGGACGGGATGTGTCCGCCGCACGGTGTGTGGCGTGAGAGTTGGGAGGGAGGGGTCGGGGGGCGCGAGGAGGTCCACGGTGCGTACGTGTGCTGCAGCATGGCCGAGGTTGGTTGTATTGGCGGAGGTTGGACAGAGGAGGTCGAAGGGCGGCGAGGGGCGGCGCAGTCCGTCAGGACACACAGCGATGTGCGTCCACTGCGCTAGGTCGAGAGACGGCGCAGCTTGGTCTTTGGGGCGATCGGGGTCTGCCATGGAGCGGGGTGGGAACGAGAGTACGAAGCCGGATGTGGAGGATGGTTTGTTCAGCGCTCACAACAAGCCAGTGTGAGCGAAACGTCAATGGTGGCTTGGAGCCCCACACGGAATGTTGATGCTCGAAACACCAAAGTCAGAGCACCGCTCCTAACACTGTCTCTCATCTTCTATTCATCCCATGCCCTCCCGCTTACCCGTGTGCACAGCGTCACGGCACATGCAAGCAATACTTGCTGACCACTAAACCGGTGATGCCAGCAGGTGCGGAACCCTCGACATGTCCCATGCGCCGTGGGCTCCGGCAAAGTCGGGGCGGTGCTGAAACCGACATCCAACCCCCTGCCCAGCAGCAGTGCAGCCTGGACCATGGCGGTGTGCACCACCAGCCAGCCAGTCTTACAGCTCACCTCAGACCAGGTCGCGCCCATATTGGTCCGCGGACAGTGCATGGAGGTGCCGTCGAGCAAGCGCTCGTACCCGGGAATGTCGGCAACGGCGAGACCAAGGAGCCTCGCGACGAGTGCATAAAGGCGCGCTCCTGGTGCCCACCGACGACCATCTCTCGGCACAAGCATGTTCGCCACCTCCTTGCTGGCACTCGCAGTGGTCGCCTCGGCGGCCCCCACACCTGGCCCCGTTTTGTCTCTCCCTCTCCGCGCTCCGCGTGCGCTGCAGGGCTCTGACCCATTAGAGGCGCTGCGGAATGAGCGCGAGCATATACTTGCGAAGTACGGCTTCGGCCACAGCGGCCGACACGAGAAGCGCGAAATACCGTGAGTCCCCCACGCTCCAGCGCTGACGGCAGCTTCAAGAGCTGGGTGTCCAGTTACACAGTCCCAGTGGAGGTCGGCACACCGCCGCAGACGCTTGACATCATCGTCGACACGGGCAGCACCAACTTTTGGGTGTTCGGGGACTGTGACAACAGCACCGAGTGTGGGCTTGTCCAAGAGTTTTACGCAGGCGAGTCGAGCACGTTTACGCCGACGGCCCGCAAGTTCGAGGTCGCGTACGTGGACGGTGGCATGCAGACGGGCCACTGGGGTTACGACATGGTCACAGTGGGCGGGTGGACCGTCAACGCGAGTGTGGCCGTCTCGGACAAGGCATTCAACTGGGGTCACGGGATGGACGGGATCATGGGCTTCATGCCGGCCTGGCCCAAGAGCGGCCCCCAGCCGTGGTGGGTGACTGCTGCGCTGTCTGGCTGGCCCGAGTACGAGTTTGGGATGCACCTCGTGCGTTCCCCGCATCCCTACAAGGTTCAGGAGGGCATGCCTGACAGCGGCGACCTGTCGCTTGGGTCAGTCGGGGTGCTGGACGGGCTAACAGCAGCGGCGTCAACCACTCTCTCTTCACGGGCGACATCACCTACTACCCTCTCGACGATCCGCTGAAGAAGGGGCACTGGATGATATCCGGGCGCGTCGTCGCCAACAACGAATACGTCGCCGATCCGATCCGCGCAGTCATCGACAGCGGGACGACGACGATCATAGGCCCGACAAAGGACGTCGAGGCATTCTACGCCGCCCTGCCGACAGAGACCATCAACATCGGCAAGGGGCTCTACGTGTACCGCGCCGCGCCTGGGCTTGGCGCGGGCTTGTCCTTCGGCGACGACGTGGTGTGGGCAATCGACGAGGACGACTTGTGCTGGAACAAGGTGGACCCCGCCGTGGTCGCCGCAGCGGAGGGCGCTGAGGCAGCCGACGGCGTGTGGTGCGTCGGGGGCGTGGTGAGCGCGGAGCGCGTGGCCGAGATGGGCGACGTCGACACGGGCATGGCGGACGCCGAGATCCACGAGTGGATCGTCGGGGGCGTCTTCATGAAGAACCACTACACTGCGTTCCGCGCCAGCCCCCCCGCCGTCGGGTTTGCCGAGCTCACGCCCGAGGCCAACAGGCGGGCTTCCCTTGATGGCATGTCCAAGGCCCAGGTCGCGCATTCCGTGTTCGCCATGAAGCACCGCGACAGCGGTGCGCTCGCTCGCCTCCCATCCCTCGTTTTGCTGGGACTTGCGCTCGCGGTGGCGCTGTAGGCACAAGAGGAGTGCACATGGCCTCCCAGCTATGAGTTCTGAGAATACGCATCATTGTTAGACGTCTGCGACATACCCACAATCCTAGACGATACCTGTAAGCATTAAGCAATGTATCTTGAGCCATTGTCGTCCGGCGGCAGGATCTGTCCACAAGGCTGTTCCGATACATCTTGTACATGGTTCTAGACACTTACACCTCTTCCCACGAGCCTGTGTCGCTGCATGGCGTCGGGGGATATGAGACGGGGGACTGCGGAGCAGCTTCGCCATCAGCCTCCTCGTCCTTGCCCCTGTCCTCCCCACCCGGCTCCTCCGTCTCCGCCTTCACCTCCTCCACTGGCCCCTCGCCCGTCGCGCCCTCAGTCTCCACCTGCGCCCGCCCCCCGCTCTCCATCCTCACCAGCCGTCCCTCCACCCTCTCAACCTTCTCCTCAATCCGCGAAACCGCGTCCTCCACCCGTGCCGTAAACGACCCCAGGTCGCTCATCTCCATCCGCTGCTCAAACCATCCCACAGCCTCCTCCACCCGCGCGGTATACGCCGCTGCCGCCCTCTCCTCAGCCGTGTCCTTGAGCTCGACCGCCTTGGCGACCGCAGCGCTCATGGCATGCACCGAGCCGAGGACGGAGTCCTCGCCGTCCTCGAGCTTTCCGATGCGGGCCTCAAGCATCTGCAGCGCCTCCCAGACGGAGGCGACGTTACGCTCGCCGCTCGCGCGCATGGTGCGCAGCTCGCGCTGGATGCCGGGCAGCGCGCCACCAAAGACCTGGAACGTCGCGCGCAGGCCACGCAGTTCGTCCTGCATGCCCCGAGAGGGGCTGCTGGGGCGCCGGGCCAGCGCGCGCAGCTCGCGCTCCACTGTCTCGGGGAGCGCGCCCAGCACCGCCTCGACCGCCGAGCGGAGGCTGCGCACCTCGTCCTGCATGCTTGCAGCGCGCGCCTCGGACACGGCGGAGACCTCGCGCAGCACCGCATGCACCGCCGTCGGCAGGGCTTCCAGGCGAGCGGAGACGCTGGGCGTCGGCATAGCCCCGAGGGACGCGGAGAGACTGGCAGCCGGGCCCGGGTTCGCCGGAGAGCTGTCCTGGGGAGAAGCCGTGGGCGCACGGTCTTGCGTGCGTGCGTCCGGGTGCGGGCGTTCGACGGCCGCAAGGATGCGCCCGAGCACGTCCTCGTTGCGCTGCATGCCCGCCTCGAGGGCTGCGAGGCGCTCGCCCTGTGCGACGTTCTCGGCTTGAAGCGCAGCCATGGAGGCCTGCAGTGAGCGCAACTGGGCCTCGCGGTGACGCTCGCGCGCTTCGACGTAGCGCGCAGCCTGCGTGTCCGCCGAGCGGGGCGGGGAGGACGGTGCGGGCTCGGAGGGCGGCGGGGCCTCTGTGGCCTGAGTGGCAGCGAGGGGGGGCGCGTCCGCCAGCGAAGTCGGTGCGGGCTCGCTCAGCGCAGCGGACGCTAGGGGCTCCGGCGCAGTGGCAGGCGCACCCGAGGTGTTGGACAGGCCAGGCGGCTCGCATCCCTCCATCCACGCTGGCGCAGCGGGCCTGGGCGAACTCTGCCTGCTGCTGTCGCTTGAGTCGAGACCGTGGTTCCCCTCAGCGGAGGGCTCGTGGTTGCGCTCCTCGACCCTTGTGCGAGGCAGCCACGGCTCGATGGGCGCATAGGGTACACACCGAGGCACAAATTGGCCGATTGCCTCGTTAGGCTGCGCGGCGGCAGGCGCAGGGGCCAGCGCCGAGAACAAAGCCTGCCTTGTCGCCGCCGCGCCCAGGCGCTGCTCCTGTTGCTGGAGCATCTCCATGATCCTCCGAACCCTGCTCCCTGTCTCAGTTGTCTGCGCCTCAAGCCGTCTCCGCGATTCCTCCGCCTGTTGCTGCGTCTCCATCTGTATCTGGGCCTCCTCGTCCTCCAACGTTCGCAGGCGAGCGTCGAGCTCCGCCCCATCGACAGCATTACTGAGTTGCGGTGGCGGCATGGTGAATGATGAGGTTGGAATGTCTCACTGGTGGGAACCAGTGTCGTCAAGGACAGTGGAGTCGAGTGGTCATGTGACGGATCCGGCGGAGCTCATGGCTGGCACAGCCGCAGCTCCGCATTGCCTCTTCGACCGAAAAGGCCGGAGGCCAGCCAACATTGCCGTCGCATATTCCGCAACGGTCTGGCGCCTGGCCATAGAGCTTGCCCTCGAACCTAGGCCACCGCGCAGCCCGCAGTACTGCAAGACACAGCGCGCGGCGGCGTCGGGTGGCGGGATTCTCGGTGCGGGGTGGAGGCGGAGCCCCCGTGCCTGCGCTGTCACGAGACGAGACGGAAGACGTCCTCACCCGCAACGGCGCGGAACTCGGTGATCGACATAAAGTCCACGAGGTTCTCCACGCGGCGCACCGTATCCGCGCGCTTCATGCGGCTCTGAGCCCCGAGCAACTTGCGTATATGGGCGGGATCGGGGGAACCGGGCCAACACTCCGTGCCGACGAACGTGAACTTGATGGTGGGGCGCCACGAGAACACGACCTTGCCGACAGCGTCGAGGACGTAGGCGAGGGCTTCCAGGTTCCCGATCTCCATGCAAGGGAGGTAGAGGTACACGTGCTCGCCGAAGCGGGAGAGCACGACGGGCCCAACCCTGCGACGGATGACGAGGACGACGTGTGCGGCGCTGAGCACGAGTGCGTCCGTCTCGGCGTGTGCGTACACGGCCCAGCTGGCGCGGAGGCGCCTGAACTCGACCGCCTCGGCCCACTCGCACCCGAGGCTCCCGGTGAGCTGGACGGCGTGGAGTGCCGTGAAACTGTTCACGGAGGCGAGGAGGGCGGCGATGACCGCCTCGCGCTGCCGCACCCCGCATCCGGTGCAGGGTTGGCCGCCGTGCTCGTGTGCGGCCTCGAGCGCTGCACCGTGGAGTTCGAGGACGCGCGTGTGCACGTACAGCGAGGCTGGGACACGGAGGGAGAGGTCGGGTGTGCGCAGCGCGCCGGCGAAGACGAGATGGCGGGCGAGACGCGCGTCGGCGGCGTCCTTGAGGGAGCGGGAGGCTCCGCGCAGCGAAAGGAGGGAAGCGGGAGGCGCCGCGTCGAGAACAGCGGCCAGGAGGTGCGGGAACGCCGTGTGATCGAGGACGGGGGGCGGCTGGGCGCGCACTTCGAGCCGCTTCGGCGCTGGAGGCGCGAGTGTCCCGTCCGGCATCGTGGATGTTCAACGTGAGCAAAGGATAAAGAGGAAGTGGAAGATGGGAGCATCCACGTCCCCACATCCGGTCTCCCCCTCGGCTCGAGGCGAAGGCTCGTGCGCGTTCCGCAAGCCTCAAGCTGCAAGCCACCTCCCCGGCGCCCTCGCGAGCTCCGACCACGGCGGCTCCAGCACTTCGGGGCGAGGGGCTGCGAGTCAAAGCCGTGAATGCATGGCACGCAGGGGATGCAGGGGACAGGAGGGCTGCAGATCTGCTGAGATGTTGTGGTGCGAAAGGCAAGCGGAGGTGGTGAAGTCGACACGAAAATATCAAGCCACGCAAATGCCAAGAAGGACCGGCATGCCGCGGTGCCGGTCCGGACTGCTCGGACGAGGCCGAAGACCGAAATGCCTCAATCCCTGATGGTTCGACTTGAACTCTCTGGAAGGCGGCAGTTATGACGTTCTGGTGAGAGCTGAGAGCGTCAGTGTCCTCGAGGACAGAGTAGTGTCCAACGCTCGCGGGCTATGAGTCCGCCTGCCCCTACTCCCCTGCGGCAGGGGCGGATCTGGGAGGAGGGAGATCTGCGTAGTCGCACAAGCCACCCCACCTCACCTCCACCAGGCCCCAGATTATTCCTGAACCTCAAGGTTCCCTTCCAAAATGAAGGGGTTCACGGCCAAAACGTATGTGTTCTCCACCAGGGAGTTGAACCCTGCTCTTTCGCGGTCAAGCCCGCTACTTTCGTAGCCAGGCGCTCTCTACTGAGAGGCGAATATACTAACCGATATACTAGTGAAGAGGCTTGAAAACATGCTCACGCGATAGTCCAGGTCGCGGAGCGCTGGTACTAGCCTCCTGGGGAGGAGAGCGATGCTGGGCGGGCTGTTGTGGCAACGGAGGGCCAGGCAGTGGCATGAGCAACCTCAGAGGTGGGCATGCGACGAGCGCTACACCGATTACACCTGGGAGTCCGGGGATTGGGGATGTTAAAGGTAAGTGTCGACGAGGCTGTGTGTCGCGGAGAGGAGATGGGGCCAGAGGCACGGCAGGCCGTCATCCTCGGCTGCGTTTAATACGCGATGTATCCTTCACAGATCATGGGATGCTCTCCTGCTCGGGGAAGCGGAGGCGACCATCTCTCTCACCACTCAGACCAGCATTGATAATAGGACCTGCCTGCAGACGGACCAGAGGGTAAGATACGGCTGTGCCACAGAGGAGCGGTAGCCCTCCTCGAGGCTGGCGTACTTGACAGTACGTGTAAATATGTACTGTAGCCCTACGTTGCTTTGGAGGCGTCTCCCAAATGAGCAACTGCAGACGCGGAGCCGGGCTCCCCTCGCACCTTTCAAGGCCAAGCCCGGGGCCGCTGACGCGCTTGGCAGTAACCCGAACAACAACCCCACCTGCGTCCCTCCATCCGCAGCTCCTAAGCGCTTGACCCCTGCCGCCACACTGTCAACAGTCAAACACTTTCCTCAGTTCCTCCCCCCTTCATCTCCACGCAATCTCCTCGGGCCTGATGGTAATCTCAGCTCCATGCGTCGGAGCCCGGATGCCACATTGCTCCGCTCACCGTTGATTCGGCAGGTACTGTACTGGGCCGCTGTGTGGGTTTCAAACCAGCGGTCCACGCTCAGTCTTCGTTCGTGTGTATATACAGCCGGCGTGAGGTTTTTATGTCTGAGAGTGCACCGCTTTCCTTTCACCACGAAACCCCACGAACAACCCCACCCCGCGATCCCCATCTAAGCCCTGGATGGACCTCACGGCAAGCCACTCTTGTCCATAGCTTCTCGCCCACTAACCACGTCCATCGAAAGCCAGTGTGAAATCACTCCTCCCCATCGACCATCCGAGGCTCCACATGGTTGTGGGCCTGGCCGCCACATCGGCTTACTAGTCGTCCAACTCTGCGAGGAGCGATTCCTGTTGAGCAGGATTGCCAGTAGTGTCAATTGAGCGGACGAGCTGAGCAGCGAGCCAGCTCCAGGGCCCAGGTTCCACACGCCCCCTGTCCTGACGGAAGGACGTTGGGCCGTGAGAAGCGCTTCGCAAGCACTACAGGGAACATCTGCGGGCACTTTCCTCAGCTGGCAGCCGGTCTCTGAACGTTCGGTCTCTGTCTGGTGAGACCAGAAATCGGTCCCAACATACCGTTCGCTCTCGGGTGGGCAGTACGGCACATCCAGTATCGCCACAGGGGACTCTCACGAAGCGGAACGGCGCGCGCCGCCTCGGATCCTGTCGTGATACGCCAACAACCGTGGGAAGCCTTAGAACCGAACCCATTACTCCTTGCACGTGACCCTCCTTGTCCTAATGGCTCGGTGCATGACGTACTCCTGCGCTCAACTGTGACTGCCACCGTGTCCCGGCAACTCCTTCGTGAAACCTCCGTCATTCGGCTTCTGTCGTCAGGCTGGAGCTGCGAACCACGGTCGCAGCTGACTCTGAGAGCACTTCCAAGCCTCAGTGTGGCCCGAGATGTTTCCGAGTTGCTCACCGCTTGATGACAGAACGCCAAATATACACTGGCAATGTCTTGGCATGAAGTGATCGGGCCGCGGTGGGGATTGCAAGCTCAAACGCAAGCGTGCCTCCTGGTGTAGATCAGATCGACACCGCCTCCCAAGGTCCAGAGATCGGAAGGAAAGCTTGTGCCGTGAGAGATTGCCTGAGAGGGACACGCTCGTGGCTGGTTGAACAAGGCGGTTGATGACCGCGGGAGTGGCTGGAGGGAAGGGCCCAAGCCGTCCGTCCTCGCACAGCCATATCGTCATGAACCTCCTCGGGTGATTGGTGTCCGCGGCTGGAAGGCAGCAGGGGGACCCGTTTCGGCAAAGCGAGGGAGGGTCGCGGAAGAGAGTCGTGACATCGGTGAGTGCGGGAGCACCGAACTCTGTGTGGCCCGTTGGCCTGCGGGGGTCGTCTAGGAACGGGGAGCAGGTCACATATCCGCGCAGGCTGGATAGACACTTACGTCGCCGTGTCGGGGTCCGCTGATCGAGCACTCAACGGCGCCACAGTTCGGCACACCACGCTTGGGGAATGCGCCCAATTTGGCGCCGTGCCGAGACAGACCCGGCTGGCCGAAACCTTGCATCGCCTCATAGCACTAATTACATCCGCAGTGCCAGCTGTCGGCGTAGCGATAAGGCGGCAGGCGGGGTGCAGGGACAGCAATGCGGGCATGGAACTAGGCCGAGTGGAGTGGCAGCCGAACACTTCGGTCGCCTTTTCGGCTCATCATACCGATCCCAGATAACTGCTGATCTGATGATGGAACCTACTTCCGCCATAGGCACGGGGCGCTGAGCCGAGTTCCGTGTTGCTTATGCGCACGAGGTGTGGCAGATGGCCCAGTCCGGATGCAGCGATGCAGTGCAGGGGTTGTGGATGATCGGCGCGAGCCAGAGAGCGGCCGCGTCCTAGAGTGCGAGGTGTCCGGCTGGCTGTTTTGGGGGCAACTTGTTGGCGCGCTTTCAAGATATAAAAGCATCGGGGTCGTCAGTCTCATCTCCAGCCGACTCTCTTCGACAAATTGCTCGTACTCGACATGCTCCCTACCAGAATCCTCCTCGCCGTACTGGCGTCGGCGGTCGTAACCTCTGCCGCTCCCCACCACCTCGCCCATCGACAGGAGGGCGAGTCGGCGCCCGAGGGCGACGATGTCGTCACACCCGCCGTTGAGACACCTACAGATGGTGGGCCCGTTGTGGCGGCTACGACGAACGACATCGTCACCCCTGGCCCGCCCACCCAAACTATGACGGGCCCCGGAGGCACCCCCACCGATGATGTCGCACTCGTGCCGTTTGGCGGCTGCCAGAGCCAATGTAGCGGGGCTTTCGACGACCTCCCGAACAACTGCGGCGACGGAAAGGACGCGTCCAAGTGCGCAACTGTATGCGTGAGTCCGCTCTTTGACAGCTCGAGCTCTGGCTGACAACAAGACCATGTGGGCGGACAAGCTCAACACCTGCGTGGACTGCATGTCGAAGACTGCGAATGCGGATAATGAAAGCATCGAAAAGGTCAACCGGTGGACCACCGCGGCGGGCTCCTGCCCCTCTGGGCCCGGGACCGACCCGTTCTCTGGGCTGGTCTTTGGTAACTGCGATGCCTGCAGGCCGACCCTCGAGGCGATCAATGCGGATCCCAAGTCCTGCAACGTGAGTTCCCTCCTACGCCGTTGCTGACAGCAGCCCGAGCAGCTTAAGAGTTGCCAGAAGTGCATGGACGAAAGCAAGGAGGAGCCGGTCGCCAACCAGGCCGCCAAGGACCGCGTGCAGGCTGAGCTGTCGAAGTGCTCAAGTGCACCGACCGGGTGCGAGGACAAGTGCAAGACCCTCATGGGCCTTCAGGCCAATTGCGCCCCCGGTAGCGACAATCAGTATCCGCTTTCGTGCGCGGACTCGTGCCCTTCAAAGTTGGACGACGTCGACGCGTGCGTAAATTGCTACAACGACAATGGTGGCGTACCGCAGGACATCTCGAACCTCGCCGCCTCGGTGACCTTCTACTGCAGCCCTGGCGGGTGTTACTCGACCTGCGTGAGCGTGGGTAAGACGATCACGGACAAGTGCACCGAAAAGGACACGTGCAAGAAGAACGTCTGCGAAGGCAACGCTCGCGAGGACCTGGGCCAGTGCAGATCCTGCCTTGAGAACGCTCCCATGGACAAGGAGACGCGCGACACGATGTTCAAGGGTGTCGCGCAGGCATATGACCTGTGCGAGAAGGATATCTGGCCGGACGAGGGATCCAACTGCGGTGGGACTTGCGACTCCATCCTGGACATGAGCTACAACTCGTGCCGCAACAAGGATATCAACCAGTGTGCTGCGGTGTGCGCGGTAGGTCAGGAATGAGACGCTCCCACTGACCTCAGCCTGACAATCTCAACGCGCTCCAGAAGTGCATGGAGTGCGCCGCAGACGGCAGCGTCGACAACTTCTTCAACCAGATGCGCGACTGGTGCAAGGACTCCGACAGTAGCAACCCAATCGTGGTGGTCGTGAACCCTTCCGTAACTGTCACTGTCCCCAACCGCGCACCGCCAACCGGCATCGCCCCGGCCTCGCGCCCAAGCGGCAAGAAGGGTGGCATCACTGTCAACACCAGCCGCCCCGTTGTGACCACCCGCCCCGCGACTGGCGTGAACAGTGCTAGCGTGTGTGCCTCGCTTGGTAACGCTGACCTCAGTCGATCACCGAGCTGTCCCTCACCTTCGGAGGTGCGGGGTTCGGCGCTGCCCTCGGCCTCGTCCTCGGCATCGTTGCCGTTGTGGTCTAGCTCACTCTCCCGATTCAAAAGCCCTCTCTGAACCCGTCGCCTCTAAAGCTTGCCGTGCCAGCTCTCCTTGTAACCTGTAATATGTCTCTATTCTGTAAGAAATTGGATGCCGTGACTTGCACTGGGCTGCGTTGAATGGCGGCGAACCAACTTCAAGCGATACTCCCTCATGCCAACACTCCCACTCAGTTCCCTGGCGTGATTGCGGTTTGCCTTCCACTCCTTCCTACTGACACTCGTTCCTTTCACCACGTCCTATGTTGACTGCCACGCAGTTTTCATCTCCAGCCGTGTCCACGGCACTGACTGCTTTGATGCCTGTCTGCCTCTCGCATCAGGTGGTGCCCTCAACTCCCAGGCTGCCTCCGGCATCCCCCATGTCATAGTGACCCAGACCTTCCGGTCAGATCACTCAAACGCGGCGCCTTACCCGAGCCGAGCTTGACATGACTTATACACCTGCACCGCCTCCAGTCATTGTCATGGCGCACCACCGTCACATCGAGGCAATCGGGATCCAGTAACAGGGGTGAAGCCGATGCCGAGGAATGATTCGGCTGTCGTTCGGGGGTGTCATGCCAGCATCACCGAGCCGAATAGGAAGCGGTCCCTCCACATCTGGAAGATCCACACGACAAAGCGGTGCATAAATGGCACACGAACCGGTCACAATCCCAGCTCCTTCACGCTCAACGTCTCACCAACGACCACACGCACTTTCAGCAACCGCTTTCGTGAGCACAGGGCGTGTAGCTCAGTTGGTAGAGCGTGTCATTAGCATCCGCAGTGCGCAGCGCAGCACCTGATCTCTTGACAAGGTCTTTGGTTCGATTCCTAACTCGTCCATCGTTTTTGGCCTCCTCGTCGCGTCTGCGTGCAGCAGAGAGTGAGGACAAAAGTGAAAGCGATGGTCAACTGGACGAGGATTGGTGGGAGTGGAGTTTGTGGAATGTTGGGAGGGGAAGCCGGTGCCTGGTGCCTCGTTAATCGTCAATCGATCGACAAATCCCTCGGATGGCCGGATGGTCTCACTTACGCCATATGACTCACTGTTCTTATCCTTCTGCGGTCTGGCAGCACCGCCTTCGGACAATAACGGGAGAGGCTCACAATGTCGAGGCGCCCAATGGGCCAGGCCCTCCCCACTCGGGTGGGCTTCTAACATTCGCCCCAAGGTCAAGGCGGGCCCTCGATGCTATCCTAACTAGTCCCTCATCGCCACCGGCTCAACGGGGTGAGTCGAATGAGCTACCCATGCAATGATGGGTCCAGCCCACCGGAGTGGATGGGGCTGTTGGGGTAGGTGAGACTGACGCCAGATGGCCCTTCAGGACGCCGTGATCCAGGAATCAGCGGGGATCTAGGTTAAGCAGCCCGCACCTGCCCGCGATGGCCACTGCAGCCTACTCTTGGCAGGGAGCAGCGGCCAAGTTGAGAGAGGAGAGTGCATTAGCCTTGGCACAGGCTGCTAACCGTGACAGCCACCGACATGGCTTCCTGCTCGCACACCAGCTGCAGCGAGGGGACCCAAGCACGAGGTGGCCGTACAAAAGGCAGGCTCTGCGGGTCGGGCTCTGGAAGCCCAACTAACCATGATTACTTCCAAGGTTCTCCTCGCTCTTGTGGGATCGGCGGTGGTCGTGTCCGCCGCCCCGCCGAGCCTCTACCCCCGCCAGTCCCCCGACTTTGGGTCCTGCAGCCGCTGCACGTCCGCTGTGAACGAGCTGGCGCCTTACTGCCATGCCAAGCCGGCGGAGGAGTGCAAGAAGGCGTGCGAGGTGAGCACCATTATCGCCTGTCGCTGATGCCAGAGCCGCTTCCTCGACCCGCTCAACGCGTGCGCCTCCTGCCTTGCATCGGACGCCGATGCCAACAACTACGGCCGCCAGCTTGTCAACGACTGGGTGGCCCACATGGACAATGCTTGCAAGGCGCCAGAGCAGACCACCTACGGGCAGTGCAACACCTGCCAGAACGCAATCCGCGACCTCACACCCCTCTGCCATGGGCAGACGAACGAGGTGTGCCGCACCGGTTGCACTGTGAGTCGGTGATGGGGCACGCTGATCCCCAGGACCAGCTGCTTGGCCCCCTCAAGACCTGCTCCGACTGCATTGCCTCCGACTCGACGGCGACGCAGGAGGGCAAGGACCTGGTCAGCCAGTGGCAGACTCACATGGACACGCAGTGCCGCGCTGGCGGCGGGAGCTGCAATGACCAGTGCAGTGCGATCCGCCCGGACCTGGAGGCGCAGTGCGGCACCAGCGGCGCCAGCTTCGCGGGCTGCCGCGACTTGTGCAACCGCTTCGACTCGGCCTCGAACTGCGTGACCTGCCAGCAGGGTCTTGGCGGCCTGCCCGACCTGCTCGGATGGAGCTGGGGAGGCCTCCAGTGGTACTGCCAGAACGGGTGCGGGCCGACGTGCATGGGCGTCGTCGACCAGATCAACGCAGAGTGCCCCGGCGATGAGGCGAAGTGCTACACCTCCATGTGCTCGGGCGACGCCAAGGCCAAGCTCGACGAGTGCAACTCGTGCATCTCGGGTGCTTCGATTGTCCAGTCCCAGAAGGACGAGCTGACGTCGGGCATTGCTGCCGTCGTCGAGCTCTGCAAGGGCTCCAAGCCCGGCGGCACCCTGTGCTACGACGAGTGCAACCCGATCCTCACCAAGGACTCTGAACTCTGCGGGGCGGGCGACCAGGAGAAGTGCAAGGGAATGTGCTCTGTGGGTCCTGTCTCCCAGGATTCAAGCTAACTACAGGAGGAGAACCTGGCCGCGATGACCAAGTGCAACACTTGTGTGAATCGCTCCGACTACACCGACTCGAAGGACGCCAAGGACAACATCTCCAACTACTACAACTCCCTTACCACCTGGTGCAAGCAGCAGTCGAGCACTCCGGGCACTCCCCCGACTACCCCTCCTCCCACGCCTCCAACCACTCCGTTCGTGCCCGTTCCCGGCGGTGGGAGCGGCACCGGCACTGGTACTCGCCCTGGAGGAGTCACGATCGGCGCTCCCCCTGGCAGCAGCACTACCGGGCGTGTCAACTCGACTGTGTCTGCAAGGCCCAGCAGCGTGAGTAAACTCTGATTATGGAAGCTGACAGCAGCCTGCCCAGGCCGTCCAGCTGGGAGACGCGGGTGCTGCTCTCGGCTTTGTGGCGGCCATCATGGCAGTTGTCGCGGCTTAATCAGGACACCATGTGCCACCAAGCGTATGCAAGTGCACACATGGCTGCTATCGGGGACCTTGCTATCCATTAATACTGGTTGTCTCTATTCGAAGCTGAATGCATGCGAGTTTGGGTACTGCTCAGAGTCTGATGCCCTGGGAAGTGAACCCAAACAAACATACAAACGGACTTGTTTTCAGCCCGAACCTGGAACCGACTTCCAAGAGTGTTGCCTCCTGTTCCGTCCAGCTGGCCCATTGTCTCCCCCAGTCCCGTAGCTGCACAGATGGTACCCTGGCCATGCTCCGCAGGTTTGGGTGCTCATGTCCTGACGTGGGCGGAAGAGGTGGGCGGGCGCTTGTTCGGTTCGGGGAGGCATTCATGACCGCCCCCGAAAAGTAACCGAGGGCCCGCCTTCACCGCCACGTAAGGCTTATCAGGGTGCCAATGTCCGTGTCCGCACTTTAAAGTCAGCCTCTGACGCTCACGTCTCCAATCAGATGACCATTCATCATTGCATGCCGCACGTCGATCCTTGTCCCCACGCCAATCTCGACGAGGCTGTGCGATCACATCCGCCATCCACGCTCCAGACTCTGCTTCTGCTGAACGGATAAGGCGCCCCACTGCTTCCTCCCTGCTCCGGGGTCAGGGTCAGGGTACCTGGCACTCTTCGGGTCGGAGAAAGGGTGATAAGCGTAAGCGCCGCCCTGACCATCCGCGGCGCTCCCTGCCCTCCCTGCCATGTTCTGGCCCAAACCAAACGGCACCCTCCGCCCTTCGATTGATTGTGGCACTCGGCATGCGAATCCTCTTTGCATCCGTAACCACTATGTTCCTCTCATCTTGACTTGGAGGCGCCATGCTCCGCCTCGACTTGTGAGAATCGAGCAGAATGTAGTGCGCCCCAAGCCCACCGCCTCACTCTGTCATCTGACAGCTGACAATCACGTTGACCACGGTGATTGCCCTCGGCCATATTGGTGGGGGGTGCCGCCCCTCACGCTGAGGGCCCGTTAGCTGCTTTATAACTCACCTGGCGTGGGTTCTTGACACCCAGTGCCGCAGCCTTCCTTCCTCACCCCCCCGCACGCAACCCCAACGGCCTCACCACTCACATCACCATGCGTCTGCTCCCAGTACTCTTCGTACTGCTGGTCGCGAAGGTGGCACCGGCAGCGCCACCGGACGGTCTGGCACTCCGCCAAGAGACGTCGGGGGCCGCACCGGAGACGACTCCCGCCCCAGAGACGACTCCCGCCCCAGAGTCGACTCCTGCGGCTCCAGAGACTTCTCCCGCTCCGCAGCCAGATACCTCTCCCGCGCCACAGTCCGAGACATCCCCGGTAGACCCAGGGCCGTCCCCCGCGCCCCCGTCTAACACTCCGTCCGAACCGGCACCAGGAACTCCTAGCGAGAGTCCCGGAACGTCCCCCAACCCGCAGCCCGTTGAGGGGACCCCGACCTCCACGACACCGACTGAAACTTCGTCCGTTGACCCGGCCATCTCCCCCTCTACCGCTGCAGTGGTTGCCGACTGGCCATGCCGGGTCGAATGCTCTGGGCTAGACAGGGACAGGGTTGAAGCCGACTTTAAAGAAACCTGCGCAACCGGCGAGTCGCCGCTGTACTGCTCGGAGACTTGCGTGAGCAGCAAACGAGGTACGCCCGGCTGACCAACAGGACAAGGGAGTAGTGAAGGTCTGCATGGATTGCGTCTCCGCCAACGCTGAGGACCCCCAAGTGGCAAAGCTTTACACCGGGGAGGTCACAACTCTGTGGGACCTCTTCCAAGTGCCGTACTGCGACGTCGCTAGGAGCATCTTTGGCGACTGCGACTCGTGCCATTCGATTGCATCCAAGCTCCGAAGGCTCACCGACTGCAACACCAGAGAGTCATGCAAGCCAGCATGTGCTGTAAGCTGGGTGATTGAGGACGGACGTTGACTCTCTAGCCTGAACTTTGGGACGAGCTCCGCAACTGCGATGGGTGCGCCAGGTTCATGGCGACCGACGAAGGCAAGGCCCTCATCAACGGCTGGTTGAACGACTGGTACCCCAAATGGTGCACAGGGAGCGACCCCATTTCTGGGTTGGAATGCGGGGCAGAGTGCGAGACGATCGGCTATGCTATGAACGCAAGCTGCGCGGACGGCAAGCTGGCCTGCTCCGGCCTCTGCAACAACTACGACGCGGCCGCCAACTGCTGGAACTGCCAGAACAAGGTCGACATGCGGTACGCCTACCCCCAGAACGCCCTCGAGTTCTACTGCCGCGACGACGAATGCGGCAAGAACTGCGCCTGGGTTTACAACACGTTCACCGAGAAGTGCATGGGCCTCGCGAACGCCAGCGAGTGCGTGCTGTGCGGCGGCGCGGATGCTCGTCCCGTGCTCGACACTTGCAACGCCTGTCTGCCCCGTTCGCGACTATACACCGAGCAGAGATTTACGGCGCTCTCGTCGCTTGCCGAAGTGTACGACATGTGCAAGGGGTCAGTCATTGTCAACCCCCCCGGCTGTGAGAAGGAGTGCCACATTCTCGTGACCTACGACGACCTCTGCGGGACCCTGGACGAGAATAAATGCAAAGGCATATGCTCGGTGAGTACGGAGGCCACCCCTCCCAACACCTCCACAGTGCCACTCCGCTCACACCAGCAAACCAACCGCCAAGAATGGGAGGTGTGCAGCACCTGTGCCCCCAGCAACCAGAGTGTCTACTCTGCCGAGACGAGGCGTCTGATCCAAGAGCACGTCGTCACGGTGCGCGACTGGTGTGCGGTTGTCATCCCCACCAAGCCGGACCCCACCAAGCCGGGTGACCCGCAGCCAGTGAACCCACCCAACTCGGTCAAGGTTCCCGATCCGAGAGGCATTCGGGACGTGGTGGACCGAGAGAACAAGAACCCGCCGCCGCGCAACACCACATCGGCCCGCCCCGACCGCAACCCGTTCGGCAACACGACCGTCCCTATCAACACCGCGAACACAAACAAGCCCGGCGGTGGCGGCATCCCGACGTGGGGGATTGGCGTAGCAGCGGCCGGGGGTGTGGTCGTCGTGGTGGGTGCTGCGGCGGCAATCATTGCAAACGGGTACGAGTGCGACCCCGACCACCGCCGTCTTCGCCGCAAGAAGAAGAACAAGAAGAAGAGGAGGGACGACGAAATGCCCGCCCCGCAGTGGAACGAGCCCGAGAAGCCCCAAGTCGTCGGGTACATGCTCCCAACACAGGAGTACGCACAAGTTCCAACGCAAGAACCGCACGCCCAGTATCCCCAGTATCCCCAGTACGGCCAGGGGCCGTACGGCCAGTCGAACGCGTACCCGCAGGGCGGCAGATACTGAGCGTGTCCGTTCGCCGAAAACCGAAAAGCCCTCCGAGAAGGTGATGTACGAGTACAAGCACAGTATGTACAGGTGATGCAGCGTCGTCGATTTTATCTCCCCCACTAAACGAACTAAACGTCTGACTCGGCCTCGGCCATTCCTGTGACGCAAGCAAGGATTCCCAGTCGCCGGAGGTCCGGCCAAAGCTGTGCTCGGAGACGGGAGGATCAATGGCAGCCCCCACCAGCCCCACCTTATCTCGTCACGGGACTGGCTCATGGTGGCTTCGGGACAGGAAGTTGCCTGCAAGGCAAGAATGGGAGAATGGGGCCAGGACAGGGTCGCGGGCTCATTAGGGATCCCCCACATCCACCATCCACACAGGGCCATGCTTATTCCGTTCTGACTCGGTATTCCCTGAACATCCCTGACCAGCCCAGATCTCACCTCATCCCTTGCCCATTGCATCCTGAACGTTTATACATTTCTTTGGGATCCGAACAAGCGGCACTCCCATTCCTGACGGCACCCCAGCCTGACACTTCGCGGCCAGCGGCCACTGGCGACAGCATCCACTCGCCCACCCGCCTCTGCGTTCAGGTCGCTGTCCCCGTGCTTCCTCGCTTCAGATCTCAGTCTTGGCGGCGCTGCAGGTGTGACCGCCATCAACCGCGCCGCAGCCCCTGGTGCGATGGACGCGCCCTCCAGTTGTGGCAGGCTATAGCCCTGTGCCTAACCGATCGCCTGCAAGCAAAGCTGTTAAAGGACTGACCCTCTGATTCTCTTCCGACTCTCCCCGCCAGACAACAGAGCAGTGGCAAGACGATGCGCCTCCTCATCGCGGCCCTCATCGCGGCTTCTGCCCTCGCCAGCCCCATCGACGGCGTGTGGGCGCACGCCCGCTACCTCGCCTCCCTCCAGACTCGGCAGAACATCGCCGCCGCCCCGTCGCCGTGGGGCTCATGCGGCGACCTGTGCAGTGTCATCGAGCCGCTCAACACCGCGTGCGGCGATGTCAGCTTCCGCCGCCGCCGTGGGGTCAACGAGTGCCGTGTCGCCTGTGCAGTGAGCCCGACGCCGGTGCACGCTAACAGCAGGACGGGTCTCGCGGACGCCTCACACAGTGTATGGACTGTGTTGACGCCGCGGGGTCGAACTCGACGCAGCAGGGACGGGCCACCGCCTCAGACTGGAACACGTACATGTCTGACATCTGCCCCCTCATCGAGGACACGACCAACCCGGACCCGGACCCCACGCCCAACTGCAATCAGTGCAACGTCACCTACACGCGCGTGACGCTGGCCTGCAATACTAGCAACCCCGACACGTGCCGCGGACTGTGCGGCGAACTGGACATGATCAACTCCTGCGTCGACTGCTACGGCAGCGTCGGTGGATTCAGCGACTTTATCAGCTACGCCGGCGACGCCCGGTGGTACTGCACCACCGGCGGGGGCCAGGCGTGCTCGCGCATGATCGACGACGTGGGCAGCCTGTGCGGACAGGACCAGAGCCGCTGCAAGGACATCTGTACCGTGAGTCTTGGCTGCCGGCGATCTGACTCCAGGGCAACAACTGGGAGGACATCAAGAAGTGCGAGAGCGATGTCCCCAGCTCCGGCCTCACGGGCAGCCAGGGCCAGACGATTCTGGACGGCATCGGCTCCTTCAACCAGTACTGCGAGTCGACGGAGCCCACAAAGCCCAACAAGACCGGGTGCGCCAAGGAGTGCGACGCGATTCGCGCGACGTACGGCGACCTGTGCGGGGACAAGCAGGCGACCAAGTGCCGCGGGATGTGCACCGTGGGTAGTCCGCGGTACTGTATCTGACGCCAGCCGGAGAACCTCGGCGCGTTCGAGGCGTGCAACTCGTGCGCGCAGGGCGGCAACAGCACCTACACCGATGACACCAAGCTGAGCATCAGCTCGAGCCTCGCCTCGCTCAGCAGCTGGTGCAGGGTGGTGGAGGTGAAGCCGATCGACGACCCCGAGGTGATCGGCACCGTGCCGGACCCCAAGCCGATTGAGACCGTCGAGATCGACCCCACCACCGACCCGAACACCAAGGACACGCCGCTCAAGAACCCCTTTGTCGACAGCGAGACCTCGAGCCCCAGCACGGGGTCCAAGGGCATCCCGACGTGGGGCATCGGCGTCGCGGCGGGCGGCGGCGCTGTCCTGATCGCGGCCGTCGTCGGCTCGATCATCGCCTGCAACTACGAGTGCGACCCCGACCACCGCCGTCTCCGCCGCCGCAGGAAGAACAAGAAGAAGAAGGACGACGAGAAGCCCTACCAGCAGCAGCAGCAACAGCAGCAGCAGGAGCCGCAGGTCGTCGGGTACATGATGCCCACCGAGCGCCCCCCGAGCCAGGGATACTTTGCCGGCCCCACCAGCCCGCCGATGAGCTCGCCGCTCTCGCCGCCCGTCAGCATGGCGCACACGCCGGTCGGCGGCGCCGTGAGCCCGCCGATGAGCCCGCCGCCCATGTCTCCGCCGCCCATGAGCCCGCCCGGCTCGCCGCCGCCCGTGGGCTACGGCTACCCCCAGCAGCAGTACGGGCAGTACCCCGAGCAGCAGTATGGGCAGTTCCCGCAGCAGCAGTACGGACAGCAGTATGCGCCGTACCCGCCGCACCAGGGCGCGCAGCAGTACTAGTCAAAGGGGGTGACAGTGAGAGAGGGCTTGAGTTTACAGGCGTTCATAATACTGCTCCGTTCGGAGCTATGCATCAGTCTCTCAGCTTGAGGGTGCGTTCGCTTCGCCTACCCAGCTAACAGCCCGGCCTCGACCTCTTGGAGCGAGTCGCCGAGAGCCGAGGTAAAGATAAGCACCCACCGCATGTCCGTCGCCACTGAACCCACCCTCGACCTCTTCACACTCCACTCCACCATGGTCACATCACCATGAGGAACTCGTGGTACGCACCCAGCCCCCCTCTCCCACCCCCAACCCCCTGCCCGACACCCGGCTCGTCGCCAGAGGCCAAGCTGTCCCCAGCCGTGGCCATCGAGCTGGCGGTCGCGTTCGCGCCGCCGTCAGGGGAGCCGACAGCCCCACACTCGCCGATCCCGTCCCTCGACTCATCGTCGCACTCTGCCTCCTCAGTAGACGCAGGGAGTCCCTCGATGCTCGCGTGGCTCCGCTCAGCGGCAACGCACGTCCTCACGGCCGCCGCAGCGTTCCTTCACGCGACCCCCTCGCCGTCCCGGCCCGCCCATGATCCAGCACACACGGACCGGCTTGGCGCCCCTCGGGGATAAACCCAGTTAGTCCCCTCTCGCAAGCGCCTTGCGCAGTCCCGATGTATCCGAATCACATGCTGTCTGGTCTGTCAGCGTCGCTCGCCCCAGCCTCACCTAGTGGAGGTTGTTCTCCTCGGTGTGCCCGTTGCCCGCCGGGTTGACGCCGAGGTCGACACACGCCTGCTTGTACAGCGCGACGACCTCGTGCCGGATATCCTCGCGCTTCTCGAGCGGCTTGGCAAACTTGATGACGGCCGTCTTGGTCGTCCCGTCCTCGAGGATGTACTCCCACGTGCCCGAGGTCTCGTCGAGGGTGACCATGTCGGCGCCGGTGGCCGCGCGGTCGTGGAACGCCTGCACGATGTAGAGGTTGCCGTCGGCGTGGTCCTTGTTCATGTGGGAGACGGCGCGGTCGATCGCCGCGTCGGTGAGGAACGTCATGGTGGAGGTGGAGGTGGAGGCGGGGGTGGGGGTGGCGTCGGGAGGGAGGCTGGTGGGCGGAGAGGCCGTCTGCAAGCGAGGGGAAAGGGTGGAAGATGAGAGAGAGATGAGAACGAGCTACGTGTCGTTCAAAAGTCGGCAGCGATGCAGATCAGGCGCGGTAGTGGTATGGGAGATGGGACGAGGGCGGCGTGGACCGCACCTGCCAAGATCTCGGCTTCGGCCGAACTCACGACCCAGGCCATTAGCGGGATCGCCCTTGAGAAACGCAGCGACGAGCCGGATCATGCTTTCTTTGTCTGTTCGCAAGCTCGACTTGGCATCTTCTGCATCCACAAAGCATGCTGCTTCACATCCCTTCTGACCCGATTGACCCATTGACCCTCTACAGACTCATGCCACCCACACACATTGTCTCGCAAGCTGCTTTCCTCCATGCTGACCACCCTCACCTCCACCCTCACCTCCACCCTCGCCCCGCCCTCAGAGCTTGTGCTTCTTGCCGCCCTTGAGGCGTGCAACGACCTTGTCCACGCCGCCAAACAGCTTCTCGGCGTTCTCGCTGTTCACCGCGCTCATGTTCCGGAACTCGCCGGCGAGCAGCGTGTCGAGGCGCGTCGTGTGCCGCATGGAGCTGTTGAGGGCGGCGTACGGGAAGTCGCTCCCGTACAGGATGCGGTCGGGCGCCGCAATCTGCTGCAGGCCATACAGTGCCGTGGGCGACGTGCTGAGCGCGACGTCAAAGTAGAAGTACTTGATCGTCTCGAGGCTGGCGTCAGCTGGCTCTCGGAACGACGCACGCCTCGTCCATGGTCATGTTGGGCTGCACGAGGCGCACGCTCGAGGTCATGCGGTCCGCGAGCCACGGGAGGGTGCCCCCGGCGTGCGAGAGGATGACCTTGAACTTGCTGTCCTTGGTGAACGTGCGGGTGAGCACGAGGTCGGCGGCGGTGCGCGTCGTCGCCTGCGGGTAGTCGACGATGGGCTGGGGCAGTGCCTCGGCGATCAGGCGCGGCGTCACATCCACCGCGGCGGGGTGGACGAACACGATGGCCTTGTAGCGCTCGAGGCGCGCCCAGATGGGCTTGAACTTGGGGTTGCCGAGGAAGAGGCCGCCGTACGTCGTCATGACCACGACGCCGGGGCAGCGCAGGTCGCGCATGACGTAGTCGATCTCGGCGAGGGTGCCCTCGACGTCGTTCCAGTCGGGGAGGGAGCCGAAGAGCGCGATCTTGCCGGGGGCCTGGTGCGCGAGCTCGACACACTCGTCGTTGCAGGCGCGCGCGAGGCGCCGCCCCTCCTCGCCCGGGCCGGCGATGGAGGGGCCCGGCGAGGTCACGCTCACGACAGAGACGCGGACGCCGAGGGCCGAGGACGCGTTCAGTGCCGCGTCCAGCGACCACGCGGGCATCGCCCAGCCCGAGGGGTCGCCGTACTTGTCGATCGCGGCGCGGTATGACGGCTGGCGTTAGCGCGGAGGGGGGAGGGCGTACGGGGATGATGTGGACGTGTGTGTCGATGCGGTTCATTGCCATGACGCCCAGCAGAAAGGTGAGTGTGAGAACGAGGAAGCGCATCGTGACCTGCTGTCAGTCCGAGGTGAGTACCCGCTTCTTATCGGCTAGCACATGAAGCGGACGGCGCTGCTGGCCCCGGGGGTCTCCCGAGCGTTCCCCTGCCCACCGAGATTAGATGGGCAGAAGACTTGGAAGGAGGGTAAGATGGAGGTCGCTGACGTCGATGACAAGAGCCTGGTGGTCATGTGATCAGCTGAACCTCGAGGATGAGCGCTCCAATGACTTCATCCTGAGGTGGGCCGGGGAACGAGCGGGTGATCGTCTACAGAGCCTTGGCGTTGTGCTAGTCCGTTGCGTAGACATCTATGCATGCATGGTGTGGGGGCAGGAGACGAGAGGAGGATAGGTCGGGAGGAGAGGTCGGCATCTCGAGATGCCGGTGTGGAGGTGCTGGGCCGAGCGAACCGAGCAAGCCGAATCGCGATGCCCATCGCCATGTCCCATCCACCATCTCCGCATCGCTCACGCACCGGCCATAGCCAGCCTCTGCGCAGTTCTGCATGTGTGGGTGCGCAGTAACCGGCGTGCGCGGGATACACATGGCCGACTGGCCCGGGGTGTTGCGGCCGCGCTCCGCTACGCCGCGTGTTCGTCCCCTAGCAGGGGCTTGTCTGTGTCTGCCTCTGCGGTCTGGGTCGCCACCCACAACAAACCCCAGGCTTCGGATCATCGTGCAAGAATATCACGACAAACAATACTAGCACGCAGGCGCAGAAGAGGAGGACGGCGCCGACGATCGAGCCGACGACGATACCGACGATTGCGCCGGGTGAGAGGCCCATTGTGTTAGGTGTTGGGTGGCGACGAGGGCTGGTGAGCGATGGTTGGTGGGAGAAGCTTATTAAGCTCAGGCGGCGGCGAGTAGTCGCCATGGCATTCGTGGGCATGTACGCCAGTCTCGACGGCGGAAAGCTGGCGGAGAGCGGCAGCACCCGCGTCTGCACCACCACAGGCCGAAGTCGGGGAGCAGGCCACCCACGCCACCGGCCAGGTCATGCGCAGAGGGGTGGCGCGGAGGCGGTGCGGTAGAGTGAACTTTAGGCTACGCCGGATCCGCACCCACGTGACGCACGCGTCGCGACCTCTGCATGGCCGACACGGCCCAGATGGCGCCGACGACGAGGTACGTAAGGAGCAGGAGAGCGGATGCGGCGCCGAGGGCGATGGCGATGATGGCGCCGAGTGTGATCTTCATGGAGGAGTGGGCAGAACATATCTCCTCGATCCGGTCGGTGAGGAATCACTTGTGTGCACCGCCCTCGCGCCGTGTTCGCAACCCGGCTAGACGGCCGCCGCGATGGCGGCGGCCTCGCGCCCTGCTTGCAGGCGGCGATACCGCTCTACTACCGTCTTGACGGCCCACACGACCCCGATAAGTGCGTACGTCTGCACGATGAACGCGGCAGTGAGGGCGAAGAACGCGTTGATGACCCACTTGACCGTCACCATTGCTGGGGGTCGAGTTGGTTTCCGGCGAGCTGGAAGGCAGCTGGACCGTGCGCTCACCGCCAGGCCGTACGGAAGGCCTGTGAGGGGAGCGTGGTTGATGATGCTAGGTTCTGCAGCAACGATGTCGATGCCTGCTATCGTGGCGGGGCACGACCGGGTGGCGGGGCCGGAAGGTGAGATACAACGGATGACAAGGAGCGCACGGCAGGATGCGGTGAAGTGGAAGTAAACATTGCACCAGGCGGGAGGGGAGGGTGCAAAGGGATGTGCGCGGGGGTGACAAAGCGCGGGAGCTAAACGGGCGAGGTCAATGTTGTGGTCGATACTGGGGATGATGGCAGCGGTGCCCGGGGGATGCCCAGCTCGACTTCCTCCCCGAGATAGCGTACCCCAAGCAATCGGAAGCTCGGGTCAAGCGGCGGCTCGTTCCAGAGAAGGCCCTCGGTGTACGTCCAGATCGCCATGCGTGTCCCGCGCGAGCGCCCGCCGCAGGTCGCGTACGCTATCAGGGCGATGGCGCCGACGAGGAGGAAGTCGCCCGCGATGGAGCTGAACACGATGCCGACGATCGCGCCGGCGCTGAGGCCCATGTATGGGGGAGGGTGATGGAGTGTTGGAGAGCGGCTGATGCGAGCATGTGAACGTTGCCGGGGACCGCTCGGAGATACGACGTTGCCACGGATTCAGGCGATCGGCGGGAGCGCTCGCGACCTGCATGTAATGGGGGTACCTGAGGGCACCGCATTCCGCACGTCATGTCGCGAGCCTGGGCGTGCCCAACTCGACGTCCTCGCCGACACACCGTACCCCAAGGACGCGAAAGCTGGGATCGAGCTCGGGCTCACACCAAACCACGCCCTCATTGTACGTCCAGATACCGCGCGGGCGGCGGGAGGTGCAGGTTTCCCGCCTGAGTCGCCGGATCGCGATCATGAGCGTCCAGCGACAAAGAGCGAGGAGGAGGACGGTGCCGCCGACGGTGCCGATGACGATGCCCGCAATGGCGCCGGGGGAGGGCATGGGGCGGTGGGCGTTGTGGTAGATTGGGTTCTCGATGGATGTTGTGGTGGTGAGGTGGGCGGGAGACAATGTTGCGAGGTAGTGGGCCGGGGACACGAACTGCCCGATCAGATGAGGGGTGCGCGGACCGCGCGAATCAACCCCTCCCCCTTCTGTGCTTCTTGGTCACTCTCCGGTCGGCGTGTGTGAATGGGTGCAAGACGGGGGGCTGGCGCCAGCGCGGCGATCTGACGGTCGAACTGGGTCTTGTGGTCGAGTTTGCGGAAGTAGCGGACACAGAAGATGATGGCCAGGAGGAGGAGGAAGGTGAGGTTGGCGCCGATGATGATGCCGGCCAGGGCACCCTTCGAGAGCTTGGCGGTGGACATGGTGTGGGAGGCGATGGGGAGTCTGATGCACGGATGGTGGTCGGTCGTCGTCTCCTTGTCGCTTGGTGGCAAGGCTGTGCTAGAGGTGTCTGCAAAGCATGCAAAGGACACGCTAGGAATGAACAGATGCAGCCCCAACATCCATTCCGCACGTGCCTCACGTCACACCAGACCTGCCCACTTACCGGTCAGTGCTCGACACCGAGTGTGCAAGTCACCAGCCACCTACAGTCACTATGTCTAGGCTACAGCCACCATCTACAAGTTATAAGGCTGAGGCACGTGTATCCTGCGGATCCCACAAGCACACGACAGTGAACAATCCATTACGCGCGTTCCGTGCCCCAGCGCGGATCGTACTGTGGGGGCAGCACCGGGCCGCCGTCGACCGCGCGGTGCTCGTTCGGGTTGGGCTTCGGCTTCGGCGCGCTGGGGTGCGCGGTATCTGAGAACGTTGGCCGGTCCGGGAACATGGAGAGGAGGTGGGTTGTGTTCGGGACGTCCTGGCTCGGATAGGGCTGGAGGGTGATGGGGCTGTCGGAGGTGATGGAGACAGCGCGGGGCTTGCAATGGCGGCGGCGGTAGCGGAACAGGTAGACGCCGATAAGAGCGAACATGCCGGCTGCGACGAGGCCCGCGATCGCGCCGATGAGGGCCGTGGTGGAGTGGGAGGTCTTGGACTCGGTGGGGGTCGGCATGGGGCTTTGCGTGGCTAAGAGCGGAGTGGCGGGGGCAGTTATTGCGCTCGGGCGAGGAGTGGGGGTGGACGCAGGTGCCGCAGTCCTGACAGCGGGGACGGACGACCCAGAGATCGCGCTAGCCAAGCTCGGTGGGGTGGGTGGAGAGGCGATTGGAGTGACGCTTGTCGGGCTCGGAGGGTTGTGGATGATGCCAGTCCCAGTGACGATGACGGCAGTGACCACGGATCCTAGGAGCGTGCTGGGTGAGTCGGAAGAAGGGGACGGAGCGGCAGTGGCCTCCTGACGCGCGATGAGGGAGGCGAGGTGTGAGGAGAAGCCCGGGTTCGCCAGGAGGGAGGTGTGCGAGGCGTGGAGCTGCTCTATGAACGTCGGGTCGGACAGCAGCGACGGGTTGGCTGCCATGTAGTCGCGCGCCGCCAACGCGAACGTGTCGTCCATGGCGTGTCGCTGGGTTGCTGGGCGTCGATGGAGTAGGGGCAGGGCTTTTGAACGCGCTTGTAAAGTGTGTAGACGCGCGTGTCAAGCCCCGAAGGTGGGGGGATGGAGGTACGAGAAGTGTCGGAGGAGACAACGAGGTGACGAGGTGAGGTGGGGAGATGTTATTGTTGTCCCAACAACACCGCTAGTGAATGCTCCGCAGCAGTGACGAGGTTGGTGTCTGGAGTGTCACTGCGCCCGCAGTCTCCGACACGATCACCGCGGCGTGGCTTCGTTAGCGTCGCAGCGCACACCGTTGGGAAGGGTCTTTGGTGGTTAGAGCGTCACTGGCGCTGTCGTCAAGCACACGGGGTCCACGAGCATCGCCTTGGAGCGTGGATCGTCCGCTATTGGGGGGGAAGGTGACGCTCGTCGGCAGCTGCACACGACCATGGTGGGCTGCCCATGAGCAGGTAAGCTGGGGACGGTGAGCTCGGAGAAGGAAGCGGGCACTGAGTTGCAGTCCGCACCGGCATGCCGATAGCGCCGAGCAGTGTGCGATTGATATTCGCGCTCGCGAGATCAGTCGCGTCAACCTCCAGCTGCGCGGTCAAGTCACATACCGCGCCCGGACTTCTCCGCGCCTGCTTCTCGCTTCCCGCCCAACGCGCTCGCGCCACCTCGGCCTCGGTGGCGAGCCCATCCACACTCGCGTTCTCGTGCACGCGCCACACCCGAAGATCGAAAATAAGTCGCAGAACCAAAGTACAATGAATATATCGAATGTAGGCCCTCCTCACACGCCGCACGGTCGCCGCACCGCTCATCGCTCATCGCTGCCCGCCCGACCAGCTGGGGTCGTACATGGGGGGCAAGATCTCCTTTGCCGGCACGGGGGGCGGGACGGCGCCGGCGTCCACGGCGTGCTCGACCACTGGCGCGGGGCCGGGAGGGGGCGGGAGCTTGCTGGGGCCCGAGGGCTCGTAAGACGACGACGAGGCGGAGAAGGGGCCGCTGGACGGCGGGCTGTACGGCGACGACGGGTAGCTGGACGGGAAGCCGGTGTGGGACGAGGGGGACGACGTCGCGTACCCGCTCGAGAGGCCTGGTGGCGCCAGGCCCTTGGGGTCGTTGTTGAACGGCTGCGGGGGGTGCAGCGGCGGCTGGGTGACGGGCGCGAACGGCTCGACCTGGTGCACGGGCTGGTGCTCGTCGTCGATGAGGAAGTCCTGCTCCGTCATGCCCTTGCGGCGGCGGCGGCAGCAGAACATCAGCACGCCGAGAAGGACGAGCGCGACGGCGCCGCCGACGACGCCGCCTACGATGGCGCCGATGGGCGCGCCAGAGCCCGACTTGGAGGACGCAGTCTCCGTGACGAAGACGGTACCGCCTTCCCCGCCCCGCACACCTCCGGTCTGCGCGACGCCGCCCGTCTGCACGCCGCCTGTCTGTTTATTCGTCGCCGTTGGGCCGGTCGGCGTGGGCATGGCCACACCGCCGTCCGTTGCGAAGGTCACGCCGGTAAGGAGATCCGAGTACTGCGACAAGACCGAGTTGAGGAGGGACGAGTACTCGCCCCCGTTGAATATAGACGAGTAGAGGGGGTTGGCGAAGATGTCGCTGAACTGGGGGTCGTTCATCATCGACGCGTAGAAGTCGGTCGGGGCGGCTGCGGCAGCCATCGTGGCGGCGCGGGGGCGGGTGTGGTTGGCTGCGCGAGAGCGAGAGAGAGATGAAGCGGAAGGCGACGCGGCGCAGAGGTCGTGCCGATGAGATGGGCGAAGGAGTGTGGAAGAGGATGAGGATGAGGATGAGGGAGAGAGAGAAAGCGAGGAGCAGGATGTTGAATGGATCAAGCTTGTTACTCGGCTCGCTTCAGGAATCCCGCTCTATTCAGGGTCCCGGCTGCTCCCAACTGCGCCCGAGTGCCTGAATCGCGTCTTGGCATCCGAGCGATTGCCCGTCTGTTTGGATCCACAAGTGCGCTCTGTACTCTGTGCGATGCAGCGCCACATCTCTGAGCGATCAGAGCTGCAGAGTTGTCACAGCCCGTGATATGGGTGTATGCCCAGACCTCGACTACATGTGGCAGGGTGAGGTTCGCTGGCGGCTTGGTGTCTCGTTCCCCAACCCCGCCGGAAGCATGCCGACACGTCAGACTAACTGGCAGCGTCGAGTGCGCGCACGTCGGAAGGCTCAGTGACGACGTGAAGCGACGCTGGAGGCGACGAGCGCACCCCGCAATGGGCTTCGGGGCGGGGTAGTCAGGGCCCGGCCAGCTGTGCCGGGCTGTGCCGTACCGCCGCAGGGCCGATGCGCCACCCGGGTGAACATTCCTCGCCGGCGGTCAAAGTCGACTAACAAGATTGGAAACGGCATTCCCAGCTGAGCGTCGGAGGACCTCGCTGTACGTAAGGCTCTGGCTTCGCTTGACCTTCCCAGCGACGTCGCACAGCCCGCTCTGCTCCATCGGCCGAAGCTTTGGAAGAGGCACAGTTCACAAACCAGGCGGTTTCGAAGGCATCGGTGCCTGCGTACCGGACCACGCCAATCTCTGACAATCCATCTGTCTTTCACCTTGTGGCCCTCAATCTGGCGCTAAAGTGACTGCCTATGACCTCTCCATCTCCTCCCGAGGCGGGTCGTCCCTGGGTGGCAGGACCGGCCTCGGCTGGCCGAAACCTTAGGATGATGGTTGCGGCGGCGAAGTGGAGCCGGACAGGAAATGGCAAGGGTGACTCCCCCCGCGCCGCCTACGATGGAGCCGATGCGCGCGACCTGGGCCTAGAGGCCCCCAGCCCGCGGGCGGTTCTGGTTTCGCGGGAGCTCACGGGAGAGCTCGGGGGTCACAAAGGTGCGAGCTGTCGTTCGTCGGCGGTGGTGAGCGCCTCAACGCAAGTCCTCGCCCGGCTGGACTGCGCCGATGAGCGCAGATCACCACTTGGGTCGGGTTGCGCGTCTGGCCCCTCTCAGCACTCATCTCCCCGTCCGTACGAGGCCTTGTCATGGGAAAGCCCACCCTCCGGTCGACCTCGGGGTTTGAGCATCCGGGAGTGGCAGACGTGGAGGGAGGCGAAGAGGGCAGCCGTCCGGCATGTACACCAGTCCACCTCGAGTCGGGCACGAAGTGGGCGTCACCCGCGAGCTCGACTTGACTTTGTTCCGTGCACTGCTGCCGCGCGCGAAACGACCTCCACCTACGCCTGAGGGAGGGTGTGCCTCAACTTCAACATGGACCGTCGATGTCACCACTCTCATCGACTCACAACGCTCTGCGCGCTCTCAAGGCAGAGGCGGGTCGCGCCGATCCCCGCGCGAGGGTGGGCGGATACCTAAGCCACCCAGAATCATCCTCATCGAGTGGTTGGCCCTTTGTTCTGCAGCGGGCCTCACCCATGTCCATGGTCGCAGGAACCAGCGCAACGCTCAGCCAGTCCGCGCCCACCACCTTGCTCTGGAGGGCGGTGCGTCTCGAGGGCGGCCTCGTCGCGATGGGAGGGTGGTTTCAGCTGTCCAAGGCCACGCGAAGCGCGTGTTCCTTGAAACGCTCGCAGAGATCATCGCTGGACACATGCAGAACCTAGTGCGCTCCGTCTCAGAGGAAGTCTGCGCAGCTCAGCCACTGCTTGTGCGGCCTGTGCTATGATCTTATACTGTGACCGCGCCGTTCGGCAGGGCACCCGCCAAGACCCTGCGCCCCGGCAAGCCCCTCGAACAGACCTAGTTAGCCGTCAGTGCCTGCGATGCAGCGTCTCCAGTCGTCGCATACAAGTCCGTACAACGCCTCACCACGCCGAGGTCAGGTCCTGCTGCCCGTCTCGTGGTGGGTCCGGTTTCCGGTACTCGACCTTGTCGACCTTGACCTGATGTCAGCTCACTCGACACGGCACAGCTCACCTCGCCGTCGACAAGCTGGTACACATAGGTGACGATGACGGGGCCCTGCACGTCGAGTAAGGCGAACGAGGGCGTCGAGTCGCTGCTGTTAGCTAGAACGAACCTGCCGTAGCTCACCCATCGAGGCCGCTGAACGCGCCCGTCGCGCTACCGGGGTTGACAAAGAAGCGGCCGTCAAAATCAAACGCCTCGAAGCTGCCGTCAGCTACATACGTCGACGTGAGCTCACCGGTGCGTGCCCCCGTTGATGAGGACGTCGACGTCCATCTGGCGCGCAAGGGCGGCGAGCATGTCGCGGTTGCCGGCGGGCACAACCTGCTGGCCGTGGACGAGGCCTATGCGGACGCTCTGGTGCGGGATCGTGAGGGAGAGCGGGAAGTGCGAGTTCTGCTGTCAGCTGTGTCGAAGCACAATAGCCGAGTATTGGAAGGAAGGTCCAACTCACATCGTCATACTCGCCGCGCACAACATGTAACTCGGGGGCGATGGTGCGGAGGTAGTCAAGCGTCTCCTTGTCGCTAACGTTGCCGGTGCACAGGATCTGCTGGATCTTGCCGGGGACCTGGGGTCAGCGGATGCTGCTTGGGCTTGGCCAGCCGAGGCCGCGACCGCGTGCGTGGCTTGAGAGCGCGGGACACCCACCAGGAGCTTCTTGAACTTTGCGGGGAGATCGTGGGTGAGGGTGGGGATGTGGAGGTCCCCGATCACGAGCACGAGGACCATGATGGCGAGCGAGAGAGAGTTGGTGGTCTGGAGAGAGATGTTATCGCTCAGCATCACCGGTCCAGCGCTGGGTGGCGTTGACGTCAAGCCTGACGGAACCAAATACACGTGGAGGGCTGCTTCATTACGACAGTGGGTTAACATCAAATGCTAATGAAGAGTACTAATGGATCCGACGATCCTCACAGCAAGAGCGATGCTCGTTTGCTCACCTTGCAGGCGACTGGGATCCTCAGGTGACTGAAGCGCAGCTCACGACACGAAGGTACAGTACGTGTCGAGGCCTGCTTAATCTTCGTGGTCCCGGGCGGACCAAAGTCACACGCGTCGCGAACCGTGTAAACCGGGACCATGACCGCCAAGCCGCTGCACCTCACGCCGCGCCAGGTCCCCAAACTCAAGCGCTCCGGACACTGCTCGGCATGCTTGGTACCCCTCAGTATACTCACGTGGCGTCGTCGTCAATGTTGACATCCAACCAACCACTTTGCCCTCGCCCTTAACCATTCCGGCGGATGGCAGGCCACCGTGGGCAGAGCGCTCGGCGGGCTGAGCTCTCGCCTTCTCCCCCACCCGCTTCTGAAAGTTCTCGCAGGCTCATCTGCATTGCCAGCCAATCTCCATTAGCAGCCAATTCATCAGCGTCGTCTGCCCCTCCCGCTGACGAGAGGCCGCCTTCCTCAAACGGCAACCCCACCCCCCTTACCACTCCCCCGCGGCCCAGCTGCCCACCACATGCCTGGGCCCCTCTGTTTCAGTCGTCGTATGCCTTACCGAACCTTCTGCCATCCCTCTCGCGGCGTGTCCAAGGATCCGAAGCTAAAGACGGAGACGGGACCCCCTGGTGTTGTATGGGTCCAAGGCACCAGGAACCGGGGCCGGCTGTCAGTTGGGCTGTGTGTTGTAAACAATCAATTCAAGCTTAGAGTACGCGCCTCACTTTCTGCCCTTCTCCCACTGACCCACTCCAGAGCGCTGAGAACATGCATGTCCGGCCTGCCCTGCAGGCTGAGACGACTCCCGGGCGATCCAGGCTGGCCTTCAATGGCTTACGGCGCCAGGGAGACAAGCTCAGCGCCCCGCCAGGTCCGGGGGTGTGGTGAGGCTGTTGCGACGCTTGCGCTCTGTTGACACTCCTTGGCAGGAGACGCTCCGCATCTATAAACACTCCTGCTTTGTCGGGGGGCTGGTTGCTCTCTGTCTCGCTGTCTCGTTGTCTGCTGCTGTTCTCATCGCTTCTCATTTCATCTTCTCTCTCATCTCGACACGTTCGACTGCGACTTTCGAGACATTCACGACGTCGACCAGCCACCTCCGCATCAGCGACCCCTCCCCCCACCACGAACCCCGCACCACTAGTGGCGTTCCGCCCTACCCCACACCCCGACCCCGCTTTCTCCTGTCTCCCACCATGACCGACTGGGGCGTCGGGCGCATCGCGTGCGTCACAATTGCCGCGATCCTCCTCATCATCATCGTCGCCGGCACCATCCTCTGCAAGTACCACCGGAGGCAGGGGCGGCGGGTGCGGAAGCAGCGCGACCTGGAGCGGCGGTGCCGCTCCCTCGTCCGCAAAGAGCGGGATCTGGAGAGTAACAGTTCGGGCTCGGGCGACTTCTCGTGCACCGGCTGCTCGGACAGCGAGTGCTGGGGCCGTATGATCAAGCGCGAGCCACAGTTCGGGAGCACACTCGCCGTGCCGGCGCTGGCGTACGACCCCGACCGTGAGAAGGTGAGGCGGCCCAACGACAAGGAGCGCGCGGCAAGCCTCAGCACCAAGGCGAGCACCGAGAGCCTCGGCGAGAAGCAGCTCAGCACCAAGGGCAGTATCGAGAGCCTCGACGAGAAGAAGGTCGAGCACCAGCGTGTCAACGGGTGGTAGCCAGCGACAAACGGATAAGCGATCCCCGCCGCCGACCGGGCAGCGGGACGAGCCGGCGATAGCGCCGGATCAGGCGATCGGGCCAAGAGCGTCGGCATAGAAGGACGGCAGCCGGGTCCTCAACGCCATACCGAGGCATGAGAGGCCCGCGAGTTGAATTGTACCTGCCAAGTTGTATCAGATCCCCAGCTGCTGCTTTGGGTGGAGGCCAAAAGGCCTCAAACCTTGGTCCCGAGCTCGAATGGCGAGTCCGTCACTCATCCCGATTCTATTCTTCGAGCAGAGTTCCCACAATGGCGAGATGCAGAGCTGCCTGCCAGCATCAAGAGGTGATGTTGTTAGCGTCACTCGTCAGAGTGGCTGGATCACCTCATCCACGTGCAGATCACGTTTGGGAGTCGGTGGAGCTCCGTGATTCCAGGCACCGCCTAGTGGGGGCAAAGCGGGGCAAGAGGAATGGTCCGCGCTGCACAGACGTCATCACTACTCCCTGCGAATCCTCCTGTCGATCCACATCTGCTGTCAGATGGCAGCACCATTTCGGCACCGTCGCTCCGTCCGACTCCCCAGCCCAGCTCCTCTCCGGCCCATGCACAGCTGCAGAGCCTGGCCTCGGGCACATCTTCGCCGCGTTCCATGGGGGGATTCCGCGCCACGCCCTGGGAAAGCTTGCGGCCATGCGGCTCCATGATGACATCGGCGCGCGTACCTCTTGCCACTCAGGATGGGTTTGCACAGCAGCGATGGAGAGTGTTTGCTAGCTGAGGAGTTTGCTGGCTGTCAAGTTGTCTTTGCCATCACCCATTCACAATGAACGGCCCGCAACCACCAAGACCAACCTCGACGCCAACTCTCGCACCCGTTGAACGCCAGTGGCCCGACTTCGTCTCGTCGCTGTTTGCCGAGCCCGCCATCACATCGCTCATACAGGGCGCCGGAGAGGGCATCTCGTCCATCGTCAACCGCCCGGATGTTCAGAGCATTGGAGGCTCCATCATCTCGGTGATCACTGCAGGCGGCATCACTGAAGGGGGGAATCAAGCTCAGCAGACACAAGCCCCGGAAACCTCCCCGACACCACAGCCCTCCTCGACACCAGCCGCCACCCCCTCCGAGACTCCCTCGAAGGGGAGCAAGACCAACGTTGCGGTCATTGTGGGCGGGGTCGTCGGCGGCGTAGTGGGCCTAGCCCTTCTCACTGCCCTATTATTCCTCTGCTTCTGGTGCCGGCGCCGGCGCCGGCGCAAGGAACCCAAGCACAAGCGAACCCGCGACTCGCTCTTCGAAGATGAGGGCTTCGTCTGTGCAGAGGGCACCCCCGGCCTGGTCGACCCCTATGCACGCTCCTCGCCCTTCTCCACGCCAATCACAGACACCACCACCACCTCGTCGTTTGGGCATCCCCCCCGCACCGCCACATCCGTCAGCTCGCACGATGTGTACCACACCCCCTCGCCGACGACCAAGGGCCAGCCGCAAATGCCGACGGTCCCGGCCCCGCCACTCACCAACTCGCACGCGAGCATCCCCACCGTCGCGACGGGCACGGGAACGTTCGGGCCCCGTAGGAGCATGGAGAGCGAGTTTGGCGTGCAGCGCACCAACACGATGGGCTCGAACGTGAGCTACGTGCAAGCCGTGCCCCTGTCCCGCAATGGGACGCTCAACCGGAGCCAGAACGACCTGCACCGCGCCGCGCTCCAGCGCTCACACACGGACCTGGTTCGCCAGAGCACCCTCTCCCACCCCGACCTCCTGTCCCAGGATCCAGGACGCGGCCACCTCACACCCTACCCCGAGGAGTCGCCCATGGGCGAGCGTCCGCCCCACATGGTCGAGCATGCGGTCGACGCGGGCACAATGGAACGGAAGGAGGTGCTTCCCCCTATGTACAATCCGGCGTGGTACGAGCAGCGTTAGATTGAGGTATTGTAACCTATGTGTGTTGGGTGGCGACAATCACTACTGCGAAGATCTCGGAGATTGGAAGGGATAGAACATTCGTTGCGGGGCGCCATGCCGATCAAGAGAGACCGCACTGCCGCGAATCCGCCAGAGTGATCCGTCGGAGTCTGCACGTCAGAGCATGTGTGCTGGACGCTGATGGCTGCGGGAGTAGATGCCCGTTCATGCGGCCGCGGATGCGGATTAGGACCTACATCATCTTGGCTGAGGAGCAGTGAGGAGTCGTAGTGGGCCGGCATTCGGCCCCAACCCCCGGGGTATAGCCGGGTCGGCGACATCCGCAATCTCCCACCCCTACACACTTTAAGACGTGATGCTCGAACCGACTCGCCCCACTCTTCACAACGAGCAGCATGGCCGGGCCGCACCGCATCCCCGTCACTCGCGGACCGTCGATCTACCCCCCGAGTCCAATCACCCCGCCCCACTTCCTCGCCCTCGCCCCGCACCCGAACAACGCCGCGCCGCCCGCCCCGCGGCGGCCCACCCTATCCCGGGCCCCCGCGGGGTGGTCGCGGAGCTTCCACGCCGTCCCCGCCGCGTACCCGAAGCAGCTGCGCGAGAGCCACGGCACGCTCAGCCGCGAGTCCGAGCCGTATGGCAACACGCGCCCCATTCCGGGCGAGAGCAAGGCCGCTCGAAAGGGGAGGGTGGAGGGCGCCGTCGGCGCCGCGGTGATCGCCCGCCTGGACGCGTCCGAGTGGAGCCTAGAGGAGGGGCTCAAGGCGGCCCCGGCGGGCCTGTTCATGGCCGTGGAGCGGTGGACGCGCGACGTCCCCGTTGGGGGCCATACGCTCGTGTGCACGCACCCTAATGGCACGCAGAAGGAGGTGAGGTGAGCATCGGGCCGGCTGACAGCAGCACTGGCACCCGACGCTGCGCCGCATTCTCGCGTCGGACGCCCCGCCGAGGGCGTTCGGGACATCCGAGCCCCTCCCCGCCGCCCCGGTTCTGATTGACGACATCTGGCTCCTCGACCACTGGAACCACGGGGCCTCGATCGACCTGAACGAGGGCCGCCTCGGCGCCGCCGAGGTGTGGGACGATGTCGGCCGCGACATCCTCAACTTTGTCGTGCACGTCCTGCCGGCTGCGAAGCGGACCACGCCAGCCGCCCTCCCCTGGCAGCTGAGGTGGGAGGCAGAGGGCGCCGCGCCCGCAGTCAAGATTATGGGCCTCGGCGGCTCGTACGGCGGGCTGGGGCATGTCATGGCCGCGCACACGAGGCCGGACGTGTACCACGGCGTGTTCTTGGCGGACACGCTGATCCAGCCCCGCGCGCTCGACCGGTCCGAGGTCGGCGCGGAGAACGAGCAGGACGTCGGCACCTCGCGCGTGCGCGCGGCCATGAAGCGGCGCGACGCGTGGGGCTCCCGCGCCGAGGCGGGCCGCACGTGGCTCAAGAACCCCTTCTACGCCGCCTGGCACCCCGAGGTGTTCGACCTCACCCTCTCGCACGGGCTGGTGCGGGCGACCGCGTACGGCACGGACACGGAGGGCGACCCGGACGTCGACGACGCGCCGGTGGTGCTCGCGACGCCGACGTGGGCCGAGGCGAGCGTCTTCATCGAGCCCAAGAGCAGCGGGCGGGCATGGGACATGCTCCCACAGCTGCAGGTACCCGTCGCGTTTTTGGTGGCGCAGAACCGCTTCCCCGACGTGCTCAAGCACGAGGTCGTGTGGCGCCCGCCCCTGGCCCGCAACGAGGAGCTCGTCGACACGGGCCACCTCTGTCTCCAGGAGAACCCCCCCGCCGTCGCCGAGGCCGCGGTGCGCTTCCTCCAGACCCTTGCGGCCGGGAAGTGGGGGACCAAGGAGAGCATAAGAGCGGCGTACGATGCGCGTGAGGAACGTGCCAAGTTGTAGAGCATAGATCTTGGGATGCTGGTTCACCAACGGACTGCTTGGTACGAGATCGCGGGCTTGGTGGCTGGAGGGCGGAGTTCCCACACCACCGCAGTCGTCATGACCAGGGGATCGCACGCGGCCATGCGCATGATCCGCGAGATCAGCACTAGCAACACGTCGCGACCAACGCGACTAGAGTCAGATGTTCTGCGCTCCTCCCCATCCACGACGACATGCCCGCCCTCCCCCAGGAGTCCGGCGCCTTCGAGGAGCCCGCGCTGGCGGCAGACGACGAGCCCAAGTCCGGCCACATCCCGACCGCCGCGATCGTGGGCGCCGTGTTTGGTGGCATGCTCGTCCTTCTGTTCTCTGCCGCCGCCGTGCGCTGGTATAAGCGCCGCGGGGCACGCGACGTCCACACGCCCGACAACTTCGCCCTCTCGCGCGTCCCGACGCTGGCCCACTCTCCCGACGTGTCTCGCGCGCCCACGATGTCGCGCACCTCGACACTGGCACCGTCCACACTCGCTCCAAACACACCGAGCACACTCTTGGTCCCAGACTCCAGCACCCCGAAGCCGCCCAACGAACAGGCGGCCACCGCGGCGCCATCGACACCCGCACCCCTTCTCCCGCCCAAGGACATCCCAAACGCTCCCCCCGCTCAGCGCGCGTCGCGTATCCCCGTGCTGTCCTCCCAGCCTGTCTGCACCTCGGATCCCGACCCCGTCGCCCCGCCGATACCTCCGCGCCCGCATGAGCTGCCCCCCTCATACACTCCAACTTGAGCCGAACGGCTAGTGAGGCGGCACAGCCGCTAGAGATCAGAGAACTCTGTAGTGATCGCGCGCACGACGCGGTCAGATTCTGTGAGCTAGGCCCGACTCGTTCATATCGAATGCATAGTGCCATATCGTACATACATGTGTGAGCCCATGAGACGGCCGCGCGCCGAACCGTTGATTCTCGGCGCCCCCCTACGCTACGCGTCACGCTTAGCCCGCGAGGGGGCTGGAGCGGGGCGGGCTTCCACTGCCCTTGGGCGAGTGGGTGGGGCGGATAGACCCGCCGCCAACGGGCACGACGCCCGGGAGGTCCCACGCCGCGATCGTCTTCTTGCCCTCGTAGTGGGCGACAAAGCTGGGCCAGTACATGTCGATGCCGTCGACGAGGCCGGGCTTGCGCGCCGTCCACCCCGTGAGGGAGTGAGCGAGAGTCGGGCGCAGAAGCGTGGTGGAAGCCCACGCGACCTCGGCGGGCACCTTGTCGGACGGCGCGCGGAGGCGGTACCCCTTGGCGCCGGAGACACGGAGGACGGCGTCGAGGATGTCGGTCCAGCGCTCGCTCTGCGCGTTGCATGCGACCAGCGCCGAGCCGGCGAGGAGGGGCCCGCGCTCACCGGCGCGGAGGTACAGGTCAGCGAGGTCGTCCTGGTGCACCATGAGGAGGCGGGTGTCGGGGAGGCCGACGGCGTCGAACTCGCGGCCGGCCTTGGCGGCGTCGTACGCCGGCGCGAGGAGGAAAGGCTCGAGCATGCTGCCCGAGCGACCGTAGAGCGTTCCGGGGCGGATGACAATGCCATTCACGCGCGTCGAGCCGAGGACAGCGGCCTCGACCCCACTCTGCCACGCGGCGACCTCGAGGTCACTCGAGGGCGGGAGCTGCTCGCTCGACCACTTGTCGAGGCCGCCGTTGCCGCGCGAGTGCGACCACGCGCCGCCCGTGAAGATGTAGGTCACGCGCGTGCCAGCCGTGCCGCGCGAGGTGATCTCCTCGACACCGCGGAGGGCCGCGAGCGGCGTCTCGGCCTCGGACGAGCGGATCGTGTCGATGACTTGGGTTAGTGTTTGTTCATCCGGCGGGGGCTGGGATTGGTAGGCTCCGGCGGGCCGGGCTGACGCAGGGGCAGGGGGGGCGCGCTTGAGCTCGTCGAGCCCAAGCTGTGCAGCGCCTGGGACAGCGCCCCGGCTGCAGACGCGACTGGGGCAACCAATTTCTGCGCTTCTGCCTTCTTCCACAGAAATTTCCTTTGTTTGGAGGGGGAAGCTGCGAGCCAGCTTGAGCCGGCCGACACGGTGGCCCCTCTCGCCCCGTTTCACCGCCCCTACATCCCCATCACCAACATCGGCGCCCGCTGGCTCGCAGGTCTAGCCAGACCCGATAGCCCGTTGCGCCCGCTTGCGGTATACCCGCCTGATAATGGTACTTACTGACATCGACCTCGGCGGCAATCTTGTTCCAGACGCTGAAGCCGTGGCCCGCGGTCGCGGGGGTCACGACGGGGATGATCTCGTGGATGGCGAGCTTGCGCGCCGTCTTGGCGTCGCGGGCAGTGCCGTAGACAATGTGGCCGGCGCGGGCGTACGCCAGCGCGACCGGGAGGCCGATGAAGCCTGGTGTCAGCTCGGTCGAGAACGAGGGGCTGTCACACCGTCCTTGCCATGGGGGCCAGAAGGGAGTACTAGCGGGGCATGTGGGGCTCACCGGAAGCACCGAGGACAAGGACCTTCATGGTGTTGTAGATGTGTGACTGAGTGACGGGTTAGAGTGTTGTTGACGGGTGGGAGGGGTGCTGGGGATGTACTTTGGGTGACTTGTCTAATAGATATGGGCAACGCCGAGGAAGTCTGACCAGTCATCGTGCATCCCCCAGAGTGCCCAGGGCAGTAGAGAGGCTCGGAGTGCATCGCCCACTCTCCTCTTCTCCTGGTGCTCTGACTCGGGGGTCTTCGCTTGGCACTCCATTGTGTGGCGTTGGTGGCTTGGGCACACCGCTCACCCGCGGACGGCAGCCCGGCCAGTGCGCCCACGCACCCGCCACGCGCTCCGGCAACTACACAATATTCCTATTGTCCTGTGCATTATCTCGGCAGGCGCCCAAGATCTGCACCGTCCCCGTGCCGTCCCCGTGATGCAGAGGGGAGCGGGGTTGCGTGAGAACAATACGAGGAGGAGGAGTGGGTGGGTGGAGAAATGACGATGGTGGGCGGCGAGAACAAAAGAAATCCATTGCCGCCGGCAAAAGCCCCCTTAGTTCCCGGGTTGTGCCCACCCGGATCATCCAGCAAGCCAGACACCGCGCGCGGTGCCACGGCCGCATCGCTCGCGCGCTCGCTAAGCCATGCGGGATGCGGAGGGGGAGGGCGGTGACTGCTAGCCCCGCCGTACACGGACAGCATTCATGCCTCAGTTGGCAGGAGGATAAGATAATGATCGGCGATTCCCGCGACGGTGGCATGGGCGGCCAGATCCGACGTTACGATGATGAAGCTCCGGATCGTCGAGCACTTTGACATGTTGCAATTGTCACTGCGTCCGCGTCGCATTCCTCTCTGGCGATGCCGGATACGGGAGTGGGAATGCGGAGGACGTGGTCAGCTTGGGCACGTGCAAGGAGAGGTCCTGAGACCAGCGACATGCCGTCTGACCTTCCCAACTGTCCAATCACCCTTTCGCTTGCCTTGTCGCCGACTCTTCAACCTCAGCACCCCTCCTCCCACCTTCTTTCCCCGCACCGTTTAAGGTGTCTGGACCCCCAGCCGTTGGTCAGCATGATGAGCTGCCGGGGCCTACATTGCAGTGTGTGCATGCCGTAGTCGATCCGTTTGTCCCGGGGGCTCAGGCGGGCACGCCCCGGATACACACGCTCATGCCATCAACAAGATGCACGGAACGCAGGCTAGCCCAGACGCGACCGGAGGTGTTCAGGCTCATCGTGGCAGCCCTGCCTCGGATCTATGGTCAATTAAGATCGCCTAATATCATACCAAGAGAACACCACGCAACGAGGCGGTGAACGACCAGCCTCGAGGCGTTCCGAGTAGAACACGTCCCCAAGACAAGCGGGCGTGCGGGGCGGAGTCTTACAACCGGCAACCAGGCCCACCTGTCCCTGGCTGCCCACCGCTGGCCGTCGCCGAGGCGGTCCCCACAGAGGCATTCAACTCCGCTCCGGCTCCGAGTGCACAGTACGCGATGGACTACAAGACCGGCAAGGTCGACTTCACCGTAGACGCCGGGGATACACATATCAGGTCAAGGGCTGGCAACCCTAACCTGCTCGACATGTGCTGGAGCGGGAAGAAGTACGGCGATGGCAGGAAGGACGCTTGGGTCACCTCGGTCAGCTGCCACAGGGACAGGGGCGACTGGTACCTCGAGAGGGTCTGGTCGTGCTTTATCCGGTACGAGTCGCCCTTGGCAGTTGGCTGGACAACGTATAGGTGAATAGCTCGGAATGTACACGGACAATCGCATGGAACAGTGCGGTGGACAGAGGCTTTCTCCTTCAGGTTCTCTTGCAAGCTCGTTTGCCTGCCGCTTGTCTACAAGCGGGCTAAGAGCAGAACGTGACTGCACGCGACAGACGTCGTACGTTGACCGAGTAGCAGATTAGCATGCCTCGGCAGCAGATATTGGTGATTAGTTATTCCGGTATAAGGGCCCGGTGAAGTCCGGTTATTGAGCGTGTGACAATGACAATCTGGGGTCCCACATGCTTCTCGCCACCCACAACATCCCATCTCTCTTTGTCAGCTGCCACCGTTCCATGTCGTCCACACTTACGCTCACTCCGCCATGATTGACGCCCCGGCCTACCCCCACATCCTAGAGGGCATCGTCGACCACGCCGCCCCAGAGGTGCTGCTGGCCCTCCGCGCGACAAGCCACCCCCTCAAGGAGCGGGCGGATGCGCATCTCGCCCGCCACGTCGTCCTCCGCGACGATGTACTGTCCCCATTCCCAGGCTCTCGGAAGGTACAGCGTCCCAGCTAATGGCGCTGATAACCAGCCGGCATCGTGGTGGCGCCGCCTGTGGTGGGGCCCAGCGCCGACATCGTGGACTCTCGACCCCGGCCTCGCGCGAACGGTTGACATCGCCGGCCCGCCAGCCGACATGAGACTGCACACCTCGGCCCACCTCGTGCCCCGCACCGCTATCCGCACACTACGCTTCGTACCCTCCGCCACCGCCGAATGGCCGGACGAGTACGCCGTAGCCGTCGCCGCATCCCTGCTCAAGCCCGTCGAGGCGGTCGTCTTCTGCGCCCCCCGCGACCCGTGGGCCCTGCACCGCGCCTTCGACACGACGTACAACCTCGAGCACTGCCTGCAGCACCTCGGCGGCGTGGCGGGCCCCTCGCTGGTAATCATGCCCCTCCCGCCGCGCCTGGTGCTCAACGGCGCCGTCGGCTCGGGCGGCCGCTTCCTCCGCCTCCAACTCCTCCATGTCCTCGCGATCGACGAGGTCGTCGTCATCCTCCATCCCGCCCGCGGGCGGCTTGACGCCTTCGCTGTTTGCGCACAGGACCGGTACTGCACCAACTGCCACGTACTGGGGACGGTGAGCAAGGCACTACGCGAGAAGCGGGAGCGCCGCGTCGTGCTCGTCGGCTTGGAGGAGGTCGAGGCCTGGCTCTGGCCCGTGTGGCTCGGCCCGAAACAGAGCCCTCGCCTCCTGCAGGAGGAGGCGCCCCCAGATCCAGACGAGGAGAAGGCAGAGGCGAAGCCGGAACCGACGCGCACGGGCGCAAAACTCGCGGCCCGGCTCGCAGATCTCTTGGCGTATGCGTGGGAATGGCCCGAGGACGCGATCGACGACGTGCTGTCACGCCTCCAGTTCTTTTCGGTGGACGAGTACCGCATCATGGTGGGCGAGGATCGCTGGCGTATAGAGGCGGAACAGTAGTTGCATGTACACTCGATTGACACTCATGTCTAGCTGACCCCTAACCTCTATCCCTCTACTCCTCGGGCTTTAAGTGCTGCCCTGGTCCCGGTGTCCCCAGTGCCGGGTTCGTGGCAAAGCCTGGGGGCGCGATGTACGCGAACCGGGCTCTATCGTCGAGGTCAGGCGCCGGGGCTAGCGTCGTGCTCGTCGGACACGTCACGACGACGGTGGGGGGTGCGCGCTGGCGCTCTCGCCGTCGTTGTCGGCGTTCGCAGAAGATGGAGAGGCCAGTCACGACGAGCAGCGTGAGGCCGCCGACCATGCTGCCCGTGGTTGTTGAGGTGGATGCGGTGTTTGCGGGTGTGGAAGAAGTGTGGTGTTGGGAGAGGTGTGGCTGGTTTGTGGGCTGGTTTGTGGGCTGGACTGACCCACGTCTGTCACGAACCTCGTTTAGGTGGGAGGCTGATGGCGCCCCTACTGCGCGTGAAGGGCGTCGACGTCAGGCTGGTGTGAAACACCGTGGCTTCGCTAACGGGGGGCCAGCAGCCTCCAAGACATGCGTGAACCCTCTGTCATCCTAACGCCCGCCCTTACTCGCATCGCCCCCTCTCTCCGGCGCCGCCTCCCACCCACTCGCCCCGTCCGGCGCCGTCTTGGGGGGCACGAGGCGGCTCTGGTCCGGCTCAACCCCGGGGATGGGCGGGACGATCCATATATGCGGCGAGCTCGGCGAGGTGAGGAGGACGACGGGGAGCGCTTCGCGCTTGCGCTTGCGCCGGCGGCGGCGCCGGAGGATCAGGAGGGCGACGATGATCAGGATCGAAAGGGTGCCGAGGACCACGGCGGTGATGATCCCGATGCGCATACGGTACGCTGCGCGCTCTTTCGCGCGGGCGATATTCGCGTCTTGGTCGCGTCGTAGGCTCGTGTCCGCGCGGTCGAACGCTGGCATGGTGTGATGTGCGAAGGGGAGGTGCTGGGGACATTGAGGAGGTGCTGATCGTGGGAAGGCAAGTCAATGGTGGCGCCGCACCGACTGACGTCGACTCGGTAAGAGCGCCTGGAACTGACGCCCCGCTGGAAGGGGTCCACCTCCTTCGCTTCGGAGCGGACATGGCTATGCACTCGGTACGGGAACGCGCCGGGAACGCGGGGCTGTGGCTCAGCGCCGAACCGTCTCGACCCACCTTGAACACCGTTTCCGCCCCGCGCTGGGTCTGCCAGCGAAACGTCGGGATCGCTCGGTGCCAACGGGGCTGTGTAGTATCGCTCGATCGCCGGTTTTCCAGTGGGCTTGTGCTGGGTCTTGTTCCTCCGCCACTGCCTGCGCAAGCTGCGGTACGAAACGACAGCATAGGCGAGCCCAATGGCGCCAAACACGCTCAGGATCCCGGCGACGACGTAGTTGGGCTCCACGGCGCGCGGGGCTGGCCTCGTTGGGCGCGGAGGCGGCGGGGGGAGGACGTCGAACGGCGGGGACATGGTGAGTGGGTGGTTGGACGGGAGGACGCGGTTTATGAGCGGGCGCTGCGTCGGGGTGCGACGTCTTTGTCGGAGGGCGCTGCGGGTCACCAGGTACGTCGGTACAGCTGTGCATTCATAGATCTATGGGCCACCATTCGCACCCGCCTCGTCATCTGCTATTCAGCGAGCCTCCCTCCCGTCCCCGCCTGGCGATACCTCCTGTGGAGGAGGAGCCACGCTTAGCTGCGGAAGAGTCGCCATGTTCGTCTGTTCTGCGGGGTGCTCGTCGGCCGGCATCGACACCGAGGCGGGGCCCGTCGCTGGCGCTGCAGAGGCGATGTAGGGCGGCACTGGAGGCGAGCCCATGCCTGTCGGTACTGGTGTTGAGGCGGCGTCCGACACTGGAGGGCCCGTCGGTGCGGGGACCTCGGGAGCGCGTGCCTCGTGCGTAACTGGTGGGGGCAACATATCGACCGCGGGGACCGGGGCCAGCGCGGTCGGCCCGTGGGGCCCGTAGGCGGGCGACACGCTAACGAGCGGGGGGCTCAGCGGCGAGACGAGTGCGTCGTATGGCTGCAGTTCCGGCGACGGCGAGTACGGCGGCGCGGGATCCCACTGCGGCGGCTTGAGGTGCGCCTGCGGCACCGGCGACGGCGTGGGCGCCGGCATAGGCGACAGGTGCGCGAGGGGGACGGGGGTGGAGCTGGGGAGGACGAGGCGCCGCTGCTGCCTGCGGTAATGGCAGCCGAGGCAGGCCATTATCCCCAGGAAGAAGACGACCGAGATGAAGCCCGCGACGACAAAGTTGGGCTGCACGAACCATAGGGGGGCGGTGCGCTGCGTCTGCGCCGGGGCCGTCGTGGTCGCGGTGGGGTCGGTGGTGGGCCCGGGCTCCTGCCGTAGTGGCGACTCCATGGTGGGCTGGTGTGAGGAGATGTTGGGACTGCCGTCCTCTCTTGAGGGCGCCGGTACTGCACTGCTGGCGCGTGAGAACGTCAGACCTCGGTACGCAGGGCGCCGATTGTGTGCGCCACGCTTAATCTCTGCATATGAACCGAGTCTAGGTATGGAGCGGCAGACCCGCTCTACGATCAGCTCGCTCGCTCATCACCCACCTAGCGCGGATACTCGGCCACCTGGCGCGAGGGGCGGCGCGGACCCCGCCCCATGGCCCGCCGGTTGCGGAGGAACCAGACGAGCAGCCAGAGGCCGAGGAGGAAGGAGAGGACCGCGAGGACGAGGCCTGTGATCACGATCGGGTGTTGGAGGGGCGGACGGGACTGCACGACCACGAAGGTGACTGTCGGGAGGGGGTGGGTCGGGACGCTGGTGGCGGTGCCGTTGATGGCGATTGGGTCGGCCATGGTGGAGGGTGGGTGGCCGGGTTTGACGCGGTCAGTGGTCCTCTTGAGGGCTGGTCAGTCTCAGAGTGGTGGGGAGGGGCGTGAGAATGGCGACGTCAGCCGTGTTCAGAAGGATCTGTTGTCGGCGCCACGCCGTAGTACCGTCGCGAGTCTGCATGTGAGCCATTCCGGTATCGCTGCTGCACATACCGCTCCGGTGGTAGTCGCCTTGTGAGCCCCATATATCAGTGCCAGTCTCTATCATGTCTAGAATACAACCTATCTCCTCGCCCACGACGAATCGTTCCACTTCTTGACCATCCTCCCGCTCTCCTGGCCGATCGCGAACACTGCTGTGAGCTCGAGTCCATGTGGGGAGCTCACATTCTCGCTCGTCCGCCTCCATGCCCTCGCGGAAGGCTTCGCCTGTCCCCGCCGTGCCCTCGGGGATAGAGCTGTGGTCCATGCTCGCGTGGTGCGCCGCAAGATCCTCGAGCGCGGGGAGGCGGTCAGTGAAGGCCTGATATCAGCTCCCTTACGCACATGCCAGCTGAGTATTTACTACATTCGTAGCGCGTCCACCGTCAGGACCTACCGTGAGCAACATCGCGAGCAGGCTGTCACCGCTGTCCCAGCTGCTGTCAGCTTCAAATCGGCCTCCAAAAGCTCACATCTTGGCGATGGCCGTGCCGAAGCGGTACCACCACCCACCAGCGCCAACGAGGCTGCTAAGCTTGACGGCGGACGCGGAGGCGTTCAAGTTTGCGCGGATACGCTGCGTGAACGGCTGGGGGACGGTGAACGTGGCGAATTCGCTGGTGTGAGCGGTGCTCGGGGGTGACGGGCGAGGAGAGGATGAGGTGAGAGGAAAGTGACAGTGTTGGCCTGCTGTCGGTATGGACGTCACAGCAGGCTGCCTAACCCACACCCTCGCCTCCAACTCACTTCTGCGCCAGGGTCCGCGCCAGCCATAGTGGCAACTCGACCTTGGCCCCGGACTGGAGATGCTCCTCGCTCCCGCCCTCGAGGTACCCGAGGCCTGGGACGTCGAGCGTGAACGTGCACGGGAGTTTCTGATGTCAGCTCCTGTCCACTTCTTCGAGCTAAATTGACAAGGCGACTAGCTGAGAATGCCTCGCCCTGCTGAAAGGGTGCGCAGCCGCAGAGAGAAGGAGCGACGACAGAAGTGGGAGGAGGGAAGGTAAGGTCGCACAGCTTCCTCCTCGAAGCCCCACTCACATGGTTGTCGGCGAGGATGGAGCTGAGGGAGTAGTATTCGTCCTCCATCGTGTGCGCGTGCGTGTGGCCTGCAAGGCCGTGGTGGATGGGGACGAGGACGAAGAGGTTGAGGGTGAACGCGAAATCAAAAGTGGTGTTCATGACGACTGGTCGCGTCCACCGTCCAGGGCCGACGCGTTTTGCTCCCGCTCCCTCGTGTGGAACCAAACAATGCAAATGCTCTATGGGGTATGGATGCAATGCTACTACTCCTCCGTATGCCAGCTGTGATAACTGTGATACTGCGACTACTCCTGCGATTGGCTCACGCGCGCCATCCACTGGCGCAGCGTGTCGGCCAGCACGCCCGGCAGCGCCTCGACGTCGCGCAGCACGACGTAGAACTCGAAGGGGAACGTGTCGAGGTAGCGGGTCATGACAAAGTCGGGGCGGCCGTTGACCATGGTCGGCGTGATGCTCTGCATGGAGAGGATGGAGCGGCGGGGCGGCGCCATGGTGGGCGTGTTGGCGCCCGACGCGGCGGGCGTGTTGGCCGCCGTGGAGAGCGGCGTGGGCGCCGCCTCGAGGTTGTCGACGACCAGGAACACGACCATGACGCGCTCCTCGAGCGCGCGGCGAAGGAGCGTGCGCAGCCGGTTGTGGTCCTGGCACACGCCGTCCGAGATGATGATCTGCAGCTGCCAGAGGTCGGGGGCGGAGGCGCCCGCGTTCTTGGCCCGCGCGTCGGCCAGGTACGAGAGCGTGCGCTCGAGCAGCGCCGCGACGTCGGTGCGGTGCTGGTCAAACTTGAACGCGCGCATGACCTTTGCGCCGTCGGCGTCTGAGAAGCCCGCGTCGCTGAACTCGTGGAGCACGTCCACGCCCTCGCCGAAGCGCGCAATCGCCACCTGGCCCACCTCGAGCTTGGTGAGGGCCTGCGACACGAGCGCGAGCGTCTGGTACGCGAGGTGCACCGAGTGCGACTCGGCCATGGAGCGCGAGTCGTCGAGCGAGAGGAGCACCTGGTACTCGCGGCGCGAGGGCTTGGTGCGGCGCAGCCAGATCTTGTCCTTGGTGTACTCGGACGCGATGTAGGGGATGATCTTGCGCATATTGAGGCGCTTGCCTGTGCGGAAGTCGCCCTGCAGGCGCGTAGCGAGCGTCGGCTCGAGGATAAGGCGCAGCTGCTCGCACAGCGCGTAGCTCAGGTCCGAGGTGAGGGACGCGTACTGTCGCCAGAGGTCCTCGGCGCCATCCGCTTCGGCCGGGGCGGAGGGAGAGGCGACAGTGAGCTCGATGTCGACGTCCTCCTCATCAGGACGCTCCTCGGTGGCGAGCTCCTCGCCCTCCTCCCCGTCGATGTCCATTGCGTCGCCGGCGACCGGCGCGTTGCCACCAATCTCGGCCTGCGTGAGCGCCTTCTCGGCACCCATCGACTCCTCCGTCTCGCCCTTCTCGCGGCGGAAGGACTCGTGCTCGCGCACGGGCTTGTCGCTGGCCTCGGTCTCCTCCGCCCCCTCCTCCTTGTCGTCCTCGTCCATCGCGGCGGGGCCGCCCTCCTCCTCCTCATCGACAATCTTGAGGTCCTCGAGCTTCTGCTGCTCCTCGCGCGCAGCGCCGAGCGCCTGCATCGTGTTGTCGTCGTCGGCGTCCCCGTCGTTCAGGTACTCGACCTGGCCGGGCGCCTGCTCCTGCGCTTCGGCGTTATCGGTCACCTCCTCGCGCTCGGTCTTGTTCAGGATCTCGTCGCGGCGGCGCGCAATCTCCTTCATGATGTCGCCGAGCGAGCGGTCCTGCTGCGGCTCGCCCTCGTTGGGAAGCGGCGCGCCGCTGCTGTCCGTCGCGCCAGAGGCCTCCTGCTCGTCCGTACCGCCAGCGCCCTGGGGTGCGGCATTGGTCGCGCTGGTGTCAGCGGTTCCAGTTGGTTAGACTTACCCCTCGGCCTCGGCCTCAGCCTCGTCCTCCTCCTCGCCGCGCATCTCTTCGTCCTCCTCTGTCTTGTCCTGGTCGTCCTTGTCCGCCTGCGCCGTGCCGCCCTGCCCGGCGCTCGCGGCCTCCTGCTGCGCCTCGCCGGCGCTCACATCGAGGTCCTGGTTGAGCGCCTCCTCCGCCTCGGGCTGGGCGTCGTCCTCCGTAATACCCGTAGCATCGGGGGCATTCTCCTCCGCCTCGCCATCGTCCTCCTGGTCCGAAGTGCGGCCGTGGTCCTCCATGTCGAGGCCCTCCGGCTCGCCGTCATCGTCCATCTTGATGTCGTCGTCGAACTGCTCGTTGTCGTCGCCATCGTCCTCCTCGCCGAGGTTGAGGTCCTCGGGCAGGTCGAGCGTCTCGCCTTCGGGAGCGGCGACATTGTCCTGCTCGGGCATGTCGGCGCCCTCGTTGTCGTTGTCGTCCTCGCCCTCGCCCTCGGGCGCCTCGTGCTCCTCAAACTCCTCATCCTCCCCATCGTCGCCCTCCCCAGCGTCCTGCTTGCTCTCCTCCTTTTCCTCTCCATCGGCCTGCTCGCCCTCGGCCGCCTCCTTCTGCTCCTTCTTGTCGTCGCGCTTCTTGCTCTGCTCGTCCTTGGCGGCGAGCTCGGACTCGCCCGTCTCCTCCGTCTTCTGGTCCATGAGGTCTTCGCGGCCCTCATTCTCCTTCTGCTCCTCCTCCTTGTCGTCGTTCCAGAACTTCTCGTCGACAGCTCCGGGGTCGAGGGGGTCGACGTCGCCGACGTGGTCGTCGAGATCCTCGTCCTCGCCCTCGTCCTCGTCGCCCTCCTCCTTCTCCTTGCCGTCCTCGAGGGCGCCCTCAAAGTCGTTTTCCATGTCGACGTTGTCCTCGTCGTCGTCGCCCTTGTCGCCGTGTTCCTCCTGCTCCTCCTCCTCCTCGCCCTGCAGGCCCTCGACCTGACTCTCGTCCGTCACCTCGTTGGAGACGTTCTTCTCGCCAGTGCCGGCACCCATGCCGGTACCCTCGACCTCGCCGTCCTCGCCGTCCTGCTTGTCGTCGCTCTCCTCCTGCGGCTTGCAGAAGCCCTTGTTGGCAATGTCGAGCATGACACGCGCGACGACGTAGTTGAGCTTGTAGATGGCCTTGGTGGCGGCGAGGTGGGCCGCAACGGACTGGGCGTACGTCTGGGCAAGAACCTCGACGAAGGGGAGCACACGGGCAAGCGCTGCGGGAGCGGCGGTCGACTCGCCCTTCGCAAGCCACTTGGACATGGACGTCGCAAACGCCGCGACGCGGGCAAGCACCTCGCCGACACGCAGCGAGTTGACGGCCTTGGCCTGGCGCGCAAACGCACTGGGGATGTGCGCATAGTCGTCCTCCTTGACCTCCTCGGCGGGGGTGCTGTCGATCGACTGCGCGACAACGAGCAGCGCGGAGATGAGCTCGTCGCTCTCGGTCCACACAGCCTTGGGAACAGCGGCCTTGGTCTTGAGGGCCGAGGCCGAGCTCATGCCAGCAACCATCTTGCCGAGGGGCGCGAAGACGTGCGCGAGCTCCGGCGCAGCCTTGGCGTGCGCCTCGCAGGAAGCCACCACGCGCCCAAACAGGTCGGTCGCGCGGTGGGCGAGCTGCGCCTCCTCGTGCCCAAACAGTGGCCACTCGGCGGCGCGGCACGCGCCAAGCGCATTCTCGAGCGCGGTGATGAGCAGCCCGACCTCCTGGCGGAACGCGTGGATGTCGGTGAGGTCCGAGGCCGGCGAGCCCTGGAGCTCGCGGAATGCGCGGACCGCGTCCTCGGCCTCGCGCAGGCCGTCGCGGAGGTGGCAGGCGTCGAGCTCGGCCCTCTCGAGCGCCTGGGCAACGCCACCCGCGAGCGCGGGAGCCTTGGCACAGGTGTGGAGGCGGCGGAGAACCGCGTTGAGCTTGGAGAGGTTGGAGAGCTGAGTCGCGAGGAGCGCCTGCTCCCCGAGCGCGGTGGCGTAGAGGCTCTCAGCGAAGCCGATACCGCGCGCGAGGTCGCCGCTCGCAATGTCCGGCGAGTGGCCGTTGAAAGCGGCGCGGAGACCGCGCATCAGCACCCCCTGGCGGTGGTGGTAGTCTGCGACCTTGGTCACGCCGGCGGTGTTGAAGGCGGCGGGCAGGTCCTCGGCCGTAAGCGCCGGGCGGGATGTGAGCCACAGCTGGCTCTGCTGCTTGGCGAGCTTGTCGGCCGGCACGCTCTGGGAGAAGCCGCACGCGCGGAGCGTCTTGAGCAGGTCCGCAAAGGCCTTGCGCTTCCGGCTAGCGAGGTTGTTGACGATCTTGGTGTTCTCCTTGGTCAGAGTGGCGGGCGTCTGCTTCTGCAGCATAGCGGCTGTCTCGATGAGCTCGACGGCCATGCCCTCGAGCTGGTCCGCCTGCGTGGTGGTGGCGAGTGGACGTGCCGCAGCGTGGACCTTCTCGTAGCGCGCGAGCGTATCGGGCAGCTTCTTGAGGAGAGGCGGGAGGGCGGGGCCAGCGGCGCGCGCAGCCACCGCCTCCTCGGAAAGAGGCGACGCGTTCACGAGGTCGGTCGTGTGCCCCGGGGGGCCAGTCGCGGGGTCCTGCGGGCACACGGACGCGAGGTCCATCAGGATCGGCGTGACAGGCTGCTGCAGCACCTCGCGGAACTTGCGGATGTTCTTGTGCAGCTGCCTGTGCGACTTCTGCGCGCTGGCCTTGAGCGCAAACACGTTGATGTCCTTCCACGAGGCGAGCTTGACGTAGTCCTTGACGGCCTTGTCGATGACCTTGCGCTGGTTCTCCAGCGACTCGCGCACGCGGGGAGCGAAGAGCTGCGCGTGGGCGATGACGTTGCGGAGCACGGCGGCGACGCGGCCGAGCGCGGCGGCGTTGGTCGCCTCGGACGAGGAGAGCTCTGAGGCCATGCGCTCAAACGCGCCGAGCACGGCGAGGCGGTGCGCGAAGCTCCCAAGCGTAGCCTGGGAGAGGTAGTCGGAGACCACGGGCAGCGCGGTGGCGATGTACGCGTCCGCGTCCTCGGCACTCACGGTGCCGTGGACGAGGGCGCCGTACAAGCGCAGGGTGAACTCGTCGTCCTTCTCGACGTACTGCCGCGCCTGGTCGTCGAGGAGACGCACCCACGACGCGAGCTCGAGGCGGCGCCACCCGATGATCAAACTGCTCACTTCGAGCTGGTAGCCCTTGAGTGAGTTCTCGCGGTTGGCGTACGGCTCCCAGTCGTCCGTGTGGAGTAGGAGCTGCTCGAGCGCGGCGAGCACCTTGGCGACGGGCGAGCGCACGTCGAGCTGCAGGATGCGGAGGACACGCTCACGCAGGTGCTGCAGCACCATCTGGTCGGGCCACTCGGCCACGAGGCTGTCGAGGCGCGCACGCAGGCGCTCGAGCAGCGCCTGGCCCTTGCGCACCTCGAACTCATTCGCGTCAAAGTAGAAGTTGGCCTGCGCCGCCGACGTCTTGACCTCGGCGTGGCGGCGGTGGAGGGTCGCGACCTGGAAGGCGAGGGAGGCGCCGTCGAGCTCCTCCCTAAAGGAGGACGGCTCGAAGCGCGACATCACCTCGTCGACCGTGCTCTTGAGCGTCTTGCCGATGTCGGCGTGCCCGCCGAACGAGCCGAAGATGAGGGCGTGGAACGCAGCGACCTGCGCCCCCGAGAACTTGGCCTTGTGCTTGTCCTGCGGGACCGGGACCTCCTCCATCTTCTCCTCCTCCTCCTCTTCCTCGTCGTAGGTGGGGAAGAGCTGCGCAAACTCCTTGGCCTCGAGCTCCGCGTCGTCGGGAATCTCGATGTCCGTCTTGCGGATGCGGTACATGCTCTCGGCGTCGAGTGCGTCCTGCGCCTCACGCTTGCGGATCGCGCTCCACGCCGCGTAGAGGCGGTCAAGGCCACCGACGAGGCCAGGGACGTGCTCGCGGCGCTGAGTGGGCTCAGCGGCGTCGCGCGCGTGCGCAAGCGCAGCGAGCAGGTCGGCGCGCATGCTAAACTGCGAGGCCTCCTTTACTTCCTTCGGGAGCACCTGGAGGGTGGCGAGGGATGCGACGGCGGGGAAGGAGACGAGCGGCCCAACCGCGGTGGGAGGGCTGGCGTTACGCAGCGCGAGGTCGCGCGCGAGGGTACGCATGCCGAACTTGACGCAGAGGACGCCGAAGACGATCGGCTCGGCGAGGTCCGCGAGGTCGGTGTACGCGCTGAGGCGCTGCACGAAGGCCGCCGAGGCGAGCTGGAACGCGTCCTCGCGCGCGGCGGCGGCGTTGGCCCCGATCTTGAGGGCGGAGAGCAGCGAGCCGTCCTTGTCGAGCACGTCGTCGAGGAAGGAGAACACCTCGGAGAAGAGGTGTCCGAGGCGGGTGGCGTTGGTCTCGCGCTGGATCGAGGGGCCTAGCGCCTCGCCCTCGGCCTGGAGGGCCTCGGCGCGGGCACGGAGAGCGGCGGCACGAGCGCTGTCGCTCACGCCCTTGAGGTGCGTCTCGGCGTGCGTGACCACGTCAAGCTCGTCGGCGACCAGTGAGAGCTGGGCCGACACGACCTCGCCGAGGAGCACGCGACGGACCCCGGGATCGATCGGGACGTTGGTCACGAAGAGGTCGAGCACGAAGCGGCCGAGGCCGTGCCACAGGTGCCCGAGGGCGCGGAGGCTGCCCTCCTGTGCCTCCACGATGGCGGGGGCGAGGCGGGTGTTAAACGTCTCGTTGAGATAGGTGGCGGTCGCCTCGTCTATCTCGCCGGCCGAGAGGACGGGCGTGTTGTCCTCGTTCGTGAGGGTGACACCGAAGGCGCCGAGGACCTGCTGTCAGTTCGGAACATTCGTTTGAACTCACCATGCCAAGCAGCGCGAACGCGAGGTTGCCCGCCGTGCCGGCGCGGTCGGCGCCGCGCGACGCGCCCCACAGCGTGCTCTGCGTCGTGAACTTCAGCGCGTCGTCCATGCTGGCGAGCTGCGCCATAGGCGTAACCTTGACCTGCGAGAAGCGCAGGGCGGCGGCAAGTGCCACGGGCTCGAACAGGCTCGTGGACAGGCGGTTGAGCCACGCGGCCACGGCGCCGAGCTTGGCGCCCGGCGTCGACAGGCGCTGCATGCTCACGAGGTCGGCGGGGCGCGCGTCCGCCGCGCTCGCGAGGAGGGCGAGCGCGCCGCCCGTGCTGGTCTCGCCGACGGCGGCGTTGAGCGCGTCGAGCTCGATCACGCGAGCCACGGCCGCGTTGGACCACGGCGTGTCCGCCGCGGTGGACTCGTCCGGGCGGCGGGGGAGGCTGTCGATGAGCGCCGAGAGCTCGGTCAGCTGCGCCTCGTCCGAGGCGGCGACGGCGAGCGCCTGCGCGGTGTCGGAGCGCAGGCGGGCATCCGCCACACCGTCCAGGCGGTCCACGAGGCGCGAGACCATCTCGCGCTGGGAGGGGGTGAGCTCGGAGCGGAAGAGCGTCCACACCCCCGCCTGGCCCAGGCCGCGGGTGAGCGTCGTCGCCTTGCCCAGCGCGCCGAGGGCAGCGCGCACGTCCTTCCCGTGCGCGATGCTGCTCAGCTGTCCAGAGAGCCAGGTCGCGAGCAGCTGGACGGAGGAGTAGTCAAACGCCTCGGAGCGCGAGTGCTCCTCCAGCAGCGCGGTGAACATGAGGACGCGCTCGGCGGCCTCAAGTGCGACTCCGTTAGAGTTGGCGGCCGCGTCGAGCGTTGCGTCCGCCAGCGTGTCCCGCAGATGGTTGAGGAGGGGATACACGCCGTCTCCGACCGTGGGCTTGCGTTTGGCGGTGCCGCGGCGCGCGGTCAGCGCACTGGCCGCGAGGATGGTCTTGGCGTGGGCCGGGACGGCGATCCACTCCTCCGTCACGGCGCGGGCGGCGTCGTTGCGGAGCACGAGCTGCAGCGCGCGGAAGAGGAGGAAGTCGGCCTGCGAGCCGACGTTGGCATCGAGCGCCAGGTCGAAGGGAACCTCGGAGGCGAGGGTGCCGAGCTTGGTCGCAAAGATGGCCGTCTGGGCGGAGAGGAGCTCGGCGATACGCGGGTTCGAGAGGAAGTCGATCGCGGCGCCGAGCTGCTCGTCCCCGAGGGCGGCGAGGCGGGTGAGCGGCAACAGGGCGGCGCGGCTCTGCTGCGCGGCGAGGTTGGCGGTGAAGCTAGCCTGGGAGAGCGCCTCGTCGTACGACGAGCCCATGTCCTCCGCCGAGCGGAGAGTTGACGTCTCAGCCAGTGCGTACGTGCTCTCCTTCACCACGACAGCGTCGGTGGGAGGCGCATCGACATACAGCTCGACACCACGGTTACGCATCGCGCGCGACAGCTCGCCGTGCCGCGGGTCGTACGTCATGAACAGCCGGAAGTCCGGGTGGGGCTTGATGACCTCCGGAGCGCCGGAAGCGCTGCCCTTCTCGGCCATGACGAGCACGCCGTCGATCTCACAGAGCGAGTTCAGGCGGTCGAGCACACTGGCGGAGCAGAGGTTGGCGTCCGAGACGAGGAACCACCCGCCACTCCGGATGGCGTGGAGCAGCTGCCCGTCGACCCACGCGAAGCCGGAGGACGAGCCGCGCTCGACGGCGTCGAGGGTGAGCGTCGCCGCAGTGGTGGGGATACCAGCCGCCTCCGCCTCGGCGAGGATGCTGCGCGCGAGGGCGGCGAAGGCCAGGGGCGCGTCGAGCTGGCGCGCGTCGTCGCAGCGCGCGCGGGCGGCCTGGAGCTCCGGGACCCGGGCGGCCGCGGCGGGGTGCGCCTCGGCCGCGTCCTCGAGAACGGCGCGGACGGCGTGCGTCGCCGCATCGAGGACGCGGAAGGCGTCCTGCTGCTCGAATGTGCCGAGGATCTCACTCGTGTCGACGCCGGGGTGCATCGCAAACTCGCCGAGCTCGCGCCCAGCACGAGCGGCAATGCCGCGGACGAGGTCGCGCTTGCCGCGCCCGTTGTCGCCGGCGAGGATGACGAGCCAGCCCATCTCGAGCGTCTTGAGCACGCTCTCGGCGAGGGGAAGCTGGTGGTGCGGGAGCGGGGTGTCCACCGCCGCCGAGGCGGAGCGGGGGAGCGCAGCGTGCCCGATCTGCAGCCAGGCGGGGGTGGTGAATGGCGTGGGGCGGGGCGCGCCGGGTACGACGCCGAACGCGGTCTCAAAGACGACCGCGACGGCCGCACGGTCCGCGGCGTTGCGGAAGCGCTGGAGGTACACGGTGCGGAGGTGCTCGACGGGGTGGTCGGTCATCTCGAGGCCGTTGCGCTTGGCCAGGAGGCCGAACCAGCGGAACAGGTCGCGGAGGTTGAACTCCCAGGGGGAGCCTTCGCGGCCGATGGCGCGGGTGACCATCGTCGCCTCGCGGATCGCCTCGTTGAACGCGATCATGCGCTGCACCAGCTCGGGCTCGGGGTACAGCCCGCGGCAGATCATGAGGAGGTCCTCGCTCGTGTGCTCCTGCAGGTACACCTTTGTGAAGCGGTTGAGGAAGGACTTGGGGAGGCCCTTGCGCCCGCCGCCCTGGGTGAGGGGGTTCTGGGCGGCGAAGACGCGGAACGCCGGGTGCCGATCGAAGGAGCGGCCCAGCTCGGGGATGTACACCGTCCCGCGGTGGTCGAGGACGGCGTTGAGGCCCTCGAGGACGGTCTGGGAGGCGAGGTTCATCTCGTCGAGGAGGACCCAGTCGCCCTTCTGCATCGCGTCGAGGAAGGCCGCGTCGCGCCACTGGAACTCGCCGGCCGCGCCGCCCTCGACGGGGAGGTCGGAGCCGAAGAGGTCGATGAGGTCGGTCTGGTCGGACAGGTTGATGCGCTGGAGGTGGAAGCCGGCGGTGGCCGCGAGGGCGGAGACGAGCGACGTCTTGCCGACACCCGGGGAACCCTCGAGCAGGATGGCCTTGGGCAGCTGGCAGCCACGGAGGACGCGCATGGCATTCAGCGCGGTCGTGGGCGCCTCGAAGCGGAAAGCGGTGTTCGCGACGGCCAGGGGGCCACGGGGAACCGCGAAGCCGCCGATAGACACCTTGGCGTCCGTGACGGAGAAGGAGGTGTCGAGAGCGTGGGCGTCCAGCTGGCCGAGGGTAAGGGCCATCTCGGTGAGCTTGGCGAGGCAGTCCTTCCTGAGTGCCGCGATGGTGGCGGTAGACGACCCGCTAACCTGAGGGAGCGACTCGAGACCGTCGACAATCACCAGCTGGCCGCCGTGGTGGAACGCGGTCGGCACGCTGAGCGCACCGTACATCTCGTTGGCGAAGTTGACCCACGCGAGGATGTCGCGCAGGCCGAGGCCCGACGAGTCGCCGACACGCTCGCCGAACCAGTTGAGGAAGTCGAGGATGAGCGGGCCGGCGGGGTGCAGCGCCTCGTGCCGCCACTTCTCGCCGATGATCTGCAGCATGTCCTGACGGTTGCTGAGGGCCGGCACCCAGATCTCGGTGAAACGGTTCCTGAGGGCGGGCGAGAGCTCCTTCTTGCCGAAGTCGCCGCCGGGGTTCATGGTCGCGACGACGTGGAAGCGGGGGTGGGCGACGATCGTCGCCTCGTCGATGTCCACGCCACCCTTCTCGGCCAGGACGAGGGTGCGTCCGGGCTCGAGGACGGAGTTGAGACGCTCGAGCACCGAGTCGTCGGCAAGCGACACCTCGTCGAGGAGCAGCAGGTCGCCAGCCGTCATGGCGTGGATGAGGGGGCCGTCGACCCACTCGAAGAGCGCGCCCAGGCGCTTGATCTCGCGCTGGAGCTCGCGGACGTCGGCGCGGAACGCGTCGTCCAAGTCCTCGCGCTTCAGCGCGGCGGCGCAGGAGGCCTCGAGGTCGTCGTCGTTCGCCTCGGGGGCGTGCGGGAGGCCGAGCTCGCTCATGCGCGCGAGGACCTTGGCGCGCCGCTCGAGGCGGTTGCGCACGGGGCGCTGCGAGCCGAGCAAGTCCGCCGTCTCCATGTTCTGGTGGCAGTTGATGCCGACGAGCTTCTGCCCGAACGCGGCGGCGAGGACCTCGCACACGGATGTCTTGCCGCATCCCGTCTCGCCGACGAGGAGGACGGGCTCGTCGTGCGCGGCGGCCGCGGCGACGAGGGCGAAGAGGCGCTGCATCGCCTGCGTCCACACCAGCTCGCCGGCGGGGACGGCCTGGAACGGCAGGCGGGAGAGGACGCCGTCCTCGCGCCCATCGAAGAGCTTGTACATGCTCGCAACGTCGACCTTGACCTTCATGATCTTCTCGATGACCTCCTGGATGACGACCTTGTCGTCGTCGGAGCGCGCGCGCTCAGCGAGGAGCATGTACCCGTCCTCGGCGAGCTGCTGGTACCCGACGGCGCCGCGCTCGGCCCAGCGGAAGAGGTCACGCAGGGTCGCGAAGGACGACTTGGCCTCGAACACTCGGCTCGCCTGGCGGAGGTGCCGCAGCTCCTCGAAGACCTGCACGATCTTCTTGGCGTATGTCGGCGCGATCGCGCAGCGCTGGCACAGGATCGTCTCAAGCTCGTCCTTGGGCACATCGTCAAAGTGCACCTCGAGGAAACGGTTGCGGAAGGCGCGCGAGAGCACCTTACGGCCGGCGTACAGACCAGGCGGGTTCTGCGTGGCGAAGAGGATAAAGTTCGGGTGCGGCTTGATGACCTCCTGCGTCTCGGGGATCACGAGCTCGCGGTTGTCGTCGAGCAGACGGTTCAGGGCCTCGAGGACGTCGGTGGGGGCGAGGTTGAGCTCGTCGAGGACAATCCAGTGGCCCTGGCGCACGGCGGTGACGAGCAGGCCCTCCTGGAAGACGAGGTTGCCGGTCTGCGGGTCGGTAACGTACGTGCCGAGATACTCCTGGATATCCGTGTGCTCGTGGTTGTTGATACGGACGAAGCGGTGGCCCGTCTGGCGGGCGAGGAACTCGACGGCCGACGTCTTGCCGGCCGAGGTGGGGCCCTGGATAAGCACGGGGTAGCGCTTGGTGAGGATCACGCGGGCGAGGTCGGAGAGCTTGGCCTGCACCGAGGGCGTGATGATGTATCTTGTCTCCTCGACTGGCGGGAGCGGGCCGCGCTGCAGCCAGAACGGGCCGAAGCGCACATAGTCGTCCGGGTCGAGGCTGGCGGGGAGGGTGGGCACCTGCGCAAGCACGGCGCGCGCGTTCTTCATGGGCACGAGGATATGCTTCTCGCACGCGGCGTGGGCCTTGCGGATAGACTCGGCGTCGAGGCTCATTGTGAAGGCCATGAGCATGCCCTCCCACAGTCCGCGGCGGAGGCCGAAGATGTGCGCACTCTCCTTGGCGAACATGAGAGCACGCGCGAGCGTGCGCATGCTGTAGTGGGGGGCGGCGTTGGAGCCGTCCACGATCTCCTTGGCCGCCGAGAGGCGCTTGAGCGTGGTGTACAGCTCCACTATGTCCATCACGACGCCCTTGTCGCCGGCCGCTGCACCTTGAAGGTACCCGTCGACAATGGAGACAAGCGCCTCGCGGTCGTCGTCTGGCGGCGGGACGTAGAGCTCAGTAAAGCGAGCCCGCAACCCCGCAGGGAGGTCCTTCTTGCCGACATCCGTGGCGGGGTTCATACACGCGAACAACCGGAAGTCGGGATGACGAGTGACGGGCTCGACATCTCCGCGCTCCGTGAGGACAAGCGAGGCGGTCGGCCCCTCGAGGATAGTCGCGACGGCCTCGAGCGTCTCCTGTGACGCGAGGTTGACCTCGTCGAGCAGGATCCACTCGCCGTTCTTGAGCGCCTTCACGAGCGGGCCCTCCACAAACGAGAACACGAGCTTGCTCTTCATCTGCACATGGTGGAGGTTGAAGTCGGCGACCTCGACCTTGAGCGCCTGCCAGAGCAGGGCGGCGCGCGCCGACTTGCCCAGCTTGCGGCGCTTGCGCGGCTCGTCGCCGTCGGGATCGGCTGTGTCCTTCTGGTTGAGCTTGTTGAGCGCGCGCTCCGCCGAGTCGTTCCAGATCTGGGCGCACTTTTCCCACTTGCGCTTGGCCAGGAACTTGCCCGCCAGCTCGAGGTACTTTGCGTTCCCGCCCTTGGCGACGCTGAAGGTGTCGGTGAACAGTTTCTGCCACTTGGCGTGGACGGTGCGTGCGGCCGCGACGGCGTCGATGGGCTTGAAGCCGCCAACGAGGTCCGACGTCTCGGTCTGCGTGGACAGGTTGAGCGCGGTGAGGGGCTTCCCGATGAGGTCGGCGAGGTGCTGCACCGACGTCGTCTTACCCGTACCCGTCTCGCCGACGAGGAGGGTGGGCTCGGCCAGCGCAACCCCGGCAAGGATGCGCTCGAGCGTGATCAACGACGGGCGGGTGAGGGCGTATGGCCGGTCATCGGCCGAGGGCTTGCGCTTCTTCACAGTGGGGATAGCGTACCGTCCAACGAGCACCGAAGATGCGCCGCGCTCAGCCTCAAAAGGGGGCCTTCGCTTGTCCAGTAGCGACGTCGCGCGCTCGACCTCAATTGTCAACCCCGAGGCAATAACCTCGATCATCTTGGCGGCCTTCTTGGCCGAGCCGGCGCGGTTGTCGAGCGACGCGAGGAAGATGTCCGCCGCCTCGAGCAGGCACTCGTCCTGGAACATGGCGTTGGCGAACGCGGTATTCCCCGCGGCCTCGAAGGCGGCGAGCGATGCCGCAGGCGGCAGGGTGCGCTGCACACGCGCACACCACTTCTCGAGGTCGCGCAGGCCGATGTCACGTGCCTTAACCTGCCCGCTCGTCTTGGAGAGGGGGCGGAGGTCGCGCCAGACGCCGACGAGGACCGTCGTCACGGAGTGCGGGAGGCGGGGGAACTGGGCGGTGAGGATCTCGAGGATGTCGTCGTTGGTGGGGGCGGCGAGGTGCACCTCCGCAAAGTCCTGATGCCCGAAGAAGGTCGGGGACGTCGTCGCCTCGGCGCGCACAGTGCGGGTAGCAAAGACGGCGAAGCCGTCGCCCGCCTCGATGTCGTCCCGTCCGGGGACCTGGAGGGCGGCGCGGCGACCGACGCGGCCGAGGGCGAGCGACTTGGTGAGCCCCGAGATGGTCACAAGCATCTCGAGGGACGCCTTGTCAATGTCCTCAAACACGACCCAGCGGCCGGCACGCACAGCCTTGGCGAGCGCGCCCTCCATCCACTCGAACGTCCCAGGCTTTGTGGGCGAGGAAACGTACGTCCCGATAAGGGACTTGACGTCGATGGTCGTGTCGGCGAGAGGGATGGTGAGGATGCGCGAGGTGGGGAGGTGGGTGGGGTACAGCGTTGCGGAGAGGTGGTGGACGATGTGCGTCTTACCAGCGCTGGGCGGCGCCGAGATGAGCACGGGCACGCCGCGCTGCAGCCGTGGCGCGACGCCCGCGATGGCGCCGTCCATCGCCGCGGTAGGGACGTGGACGAGTGACGAGCTCCCGGGCTGGCGGAGGAGGAGGCCGCCCCCGAGCACCGCGGTGCGGGGGGACAGCTCCGAGGCCGCGAGGGAGGGCACAACCTCGCCCTCGGCGAGCGCGTCCTCCGTGTATCCGCGCACGCGCCGTGCCTCAAGAACGGGGAGCATCCACCCGTCCACAACGGTAGGGACGGCCTGTCCGTTCTCGAGGGTATACCCGAAGAGGACGGGTGCGTCGCCGCCCACACACGCCTCCATCTCGGCGCGGCGGGCCTCGCTCCACCCCCGGATCTTGGCGAGCACCCACACGGCGAGAAGGCGCACCCCCGCGTCCGGGTGACTCCTCAGGGCATGGAGGGGGGCGGTGGGCCAGTCGAGGCGGGCGGCCAGCCCCGGATCCGAGGTCAGGAGCCGCCAGTACGCGAGGAGGAGCCGCTGCGCGCGGTCCGTATCCGCGTTAGCCGGGTCGCTGAGGGGCGCGAGGGGGGAGGCGGCGAAGGGGGAGCGCTCGAGGAACAGTACGATTACACTGGGGTGAGCGCGGAATGGGGGTGACATACCTCCAGAGGCCGGGCCTTGGTTCGGCCAGGGCGGCGAGGACGGCGAGTCGCGCCTCCCACCCTTCCTGCGTGGGGTGGTCGTCGAGCCAGCGCGCGACAATGTCCAGTGCCAGGGGGGCGAAGCGGCGGAACACGGGCTCTGCGGCGCCGGGGACCGTGGCGATCACGGCGAGCTCCGAGAGGAGGCTGGCGCCCTGGGTCTGGGCGCCGGTCGAGGAGGCCGGGAGGGAGAGGCCATTGAGGTCCGAGAAGAGGAGGTGGGAGCGCTGCGCGAGGTCGCAGGTCAGCGGGGTCGGGAGGGGCGCAGGGGGAGGGGAGGGGGAGGGGGAGGGGCTGCTGTCAGCTCGAGTCCAACATGCCAGCTCACGGAGACAGTTCGGCGGGCTGGGGCTCAGCCTGGTCTGCCATTTTAGGGTTGATTGCTTGATCGCGCTGCCGTGTAGATGGCTGTCGACTGATGTCAACAAATCTGCGGCGTTGATGCGAGAGGCCAGGCAGCGATGGGACCGCGACCAACTTCTGGACGTCAGAAATCTTGGGTGGAGGTAATTTACACGCGTATTTAGAGTGGAGGTGGTCACGTGGGTTGTATCACTCGGCGCAGGTACAAAGCCGTCACCGCGACTTTTCTTGCTCCTCATTCCTATCTGCTCACATCATCAACAGTGCTCACATCATCAACAGACGCGAGTATCAGCGACGGCCAGAGCGTCTGTCGCCCCAGGGACTGGATTGCGCGATACCAGGTGGCTTGGCGTTGCTCAGCGATCAGCCCATACACGTTTCCTGGTATCGCGCAAGCTCGGCCTTGGACGGGCTCGCCCTTGCCAACTCCTCCCTCCTCGACATCTCCCCCTACTTGACTGCATCACGTGTGTACACTACCTCCTGCTATCTCCAGGAATTAGTGAAGGAAAACGGGTGCTATAATGAGGACTTTTGTCGCGCCGTCCACCGACACGCTCAGCGTGTCCTAGCCCAGCCCGCGAATGCTGGGCCGCCTCGGTGGGCGCTGCACATCTATGTAAATCTCATGCATGACACTGCCACTATGCTACAACTAGGACGCGGGCGCGCCGCCCGCCTGCTGCGCCTGCTGCTCGCGCATCCACTGCTGGAACTGCGGGTCGTTGACATCGTACCCCATGTTGGCGTAGTACGCGAGGTACTGCTGCCACTGCTCCTCGCTCGAGCCGGCGGGGGCGCCCGACGCACCGCCGCCCTGCGCGTACTGGTCCTGCGAGAAGCCGGTGCCCTGCTGCGCGGCGGACACATTCCCTCCCATGGGTGGGTACGCCTCGCCGCCGTAGTCGCCGCGCCCGCCGCCGTTGCGCGCCTTGTCGTACTCGATGCGCAGGATCATGAGGAGGTCGTCGGCGAGTGTCTTGGCACGCTGGATCTGGTCGTCTGTTGGAGCGACGATGCTGATGTGCATCTCGTCCTCGCCCTCACGGCCCGTCTCGTTCTCGAGGAACCCAGACCCGCGCCCCTTGATCTGCACACGCGCACCCGTCTCCGCCTGGATGTGCTTGACAAACATACCCTGGGGTCAGCTTTGTACAGGGTCAGGCAAGATAACTCACGCCGGGGCCGACGACCTTGGCGCGCACGTTGAAGTTACGCAAAGGCTCAAGGCCGATGAATAACTTCTCCTCGGGCCACTTTGGCCGTTGCCCGACGCCGGGAGGGAGCACCTCGCCGCGGGCACGCGCACGCGCGATCAGCGTGCGCTCCTCGATGAGCGGGCCGAGCTCCTGGTCCACGAGCTTCATGACCTCGGCGACGGCAGCGTCGAGGACAATCTGCGACTTGGCCGTGATGTGGAGGTACAGCGGCATCTCTCCTGGCGGCATGCGCGTGCGGTCCGGCACCCACACGCCCTTGGTCTCGATGGATGCGCCGGTCTCGTCCTCGATCTGATGTCAGCTGCAGAACGCCGCATGGCTGCACACGCCACCCACCTGCTTCTGCGTCGCGGCCTTGGTCAACACGTAACGATTACGCAGGTCGTTGACCTCAATGTCCTTGACGAACTCGCCCTCGGGCTTCTTGGCACGTGTGACGAGCTCCTGGCCAGTCGATCCAGGTGGGCGCAGCGACGCCGCGATCTTGGCGGCAATCTCGGCCGCCTTGGCCGCCGCATCCGCTGCCTGGTCGGCAGTTACTGGCGGCGCTGCGGGAGGCGCGTCGGCAGGAGCCGCGTCGCCGGCAGGCGCGGGCGCGTCCCATCGGGACTTGCGCTCGCGCGGGGGGTCGGCAGGGGGCTGCTCGGACATTGTCGCCGGTTTTGGTGGGCTAGGGGGCTCAGAAACGGGTACTCTGGGTCCAGATGAATCTCGTGCGCGTGCCGGCGAGCTTGGTGGTGTGGATGATGAAGGCAAGAGTAGTTGGGGGTGGAGGGATTAGTGATGTTGTTGAAATCGAGTTCCAAGTGTATCAAAGCAGACCTCCACCCGCCACACGTGGAATCCCCGATATATCGCCGCCGCCCAGCGTCAGACTTCTGGGAGGGGTGTGTGGTGCGACGCCGAGCCATCAACAACACCACTACATCCATCGCGCACCGACAGTCCATCAACAGCATGGCCTTCTCTTTCGGTGAGGCGGCTGAGATAATGCGCGGAGACAGCCGCTAACGATCCAGGCGCTCCCGCGCAGCCACAGGCGCAGGCGCAGCCTACCACCCCTCTGTTTGGTAGCAGTGAGTTGCGCATGAGGTCCACAACTGACATGCAGCTAACCAGGCCGCATCGACCAGCACGGCCTCTCCTTTCGGCGCCTTTGGAGCCGCAGCGAATACCCAGCCCGCGGCGAACACCTCGACCGGCGGCGGCCTGTTCGGCAGCACAAACAACGCTGCGGCGGGCAGCAGCGGCACGGGCCTCTTCGGGCAGCAGGCCAAGCCTGCCGGCGGCCTGTTTGGCTCGGGGACGGCGGCACCAGCATCTACACCAACGGGCGGGACAGGATTATTCGGGGCGAACACGGGCGCGCAGAGCACGGGCGGCGGGTTGTTCGGAGCTTCTGCCCAGCCTCAACAACAGCAGGGCGGTGGCCTGTTCGGATCGGCGCAGCCCCAACAGCAGCAAGGTGGGGGTCTCTTCGGATCGACAGCGGCGCAGCCACAGCAGCAGGGCGGCGGCCTGTTTGGATCGACGGCCAACACCCAGCAGTCGGGAGGGCTGTTTGGGTCGACAGCCCAGAAGCCCGCGGGGACAGGCCTGTTTGGCTCCACTGCCGCGCAGCCCGCAACCGGGGGCGGCCTGTTTGGCTCAACAGCTCAGCCTCAGCAGCAGAGCGGCGGCCTCTTCGGCGCCTCGACAGCGCAGCCCGCACCGCAGCAGAGCAGCCTCTTCGCCCCCAAGCCAGCAGGCGGGCTCTTCGGCTCCACCACGCAGCCCCAGCAGTCCACGGGTCTGTTTGGCTCCTCCCAGCAGCCCCAGCAGAACAACATGTTCGGGTCGACGTCTCAGCCGCTCGCGCAGTCGACCGCCGCGCCCCAGGGGCAGGACATTGAGAGCCGGATCATGGCGATCAAGAATGCGTGGGACGACAACAACCCCGACTGCCGCTTCAAGTACTTCTTCTACAACGTCGTGGACCCGGGGACCTCGCAGGCGTACGGGCGGCCAATCGGGGCGAACGACGACTCGAAGTGGTTGAGAGCGATGCGCGACAACCCGGACCCCCAAAAGTGAGCTGGAATGACCTAGCAGAAGCTGACAGCAGCATGGTGCCGGTGCTCGCGACGGGATGGAAGGACGTGAAGAAGCGCGTCGAGATGCAGGAGCAGACGGCGAGCGTGCACCAGCAGCGGATCAAGGAGCTCAACCAGGCGCTGGCGAACCTGTCACGCCAGACCTCCCTCTCGTCTTCGGTGCGCCTGCAGGCGCTGCAGACGCAGCTCGCGCAGCTCACCCAGCGCCTGCTGGCGCTGGCGGCCAAGAGCCCCAGCTTTGCGCCGGTGCAGAGCTCGGCCTTCCGCCCCGAGGAGGGCGAGATGAAGCACACCCTCGAGGAGGTCAAGGACGCACTGGACGGGCGGGCCAAGCCAGCGCGTGGGGTGGGGCTGAGCACGGCTCGGCCGGCCAACAAGGGCCGCATGCTCGGCCAGGTGAACGAGCTGTGGGGCCTGGTGGAGGAGGTGCGCCGGCAGCGCCGGGCGCGGGGGCACGACGCGCAGGCGTGGGCCGGCGACGAGAAGCTCCTCACCGAGATTGCCATTGTGCTCGACCAGCAGCAGGCGGCGCTTACCAAGCTGAGCGAGCTGGCGAGCGACAACGTGTTTGACGCGGATGTTATGCGCGCGGGGCTCGCGGCGGTGGAGAAGAAGTAGCATAGAGGTACCTTAGCATTGCATGTACATGGGATGGAGCGAGTCGACAAGTGTGTACTGGGGTTTCATGATGAACTGATGATGACGGCGATATCCGAGGGACGCCATGGCAGACATGTGATGCGGGGGGGAGGGGTGCCCCACCCTAGACGATCGCAGTCGGCCGCGTGCAATGCGCCCTTCATAAGCTCATCTCTCATCCACATCCTCGCTCTTCATCGTCATCTCCATCTCTCTACCCATCTCCATCTCTATACGTCTCTTCCCCTCATCTCCTCAGTCTCTTGTCCTCAGCGTTCCCACTGAGCTGTACATCACATCACCTCGTCCCCACTTCACCCCGGCTTCGCCTCCACCACACCCATCACAACTTCACCTGGATCACACCACCTTCCGAGTGCACGTCTTGCCTCTTCCCGGGACACCCACCCGTAGTTCCCTCCCCCCGCACTCCCAACCATGTCCATCCTTATAACCGGCTTCGAGCCCTTCGACAACGACCCGGAGAACCCCTCTCGCCTGAGTGCCCGCGCCGCCGTCGCCCTCCTCAAGGCGGAGGGGCACGACGCCCACTTCCTCGAGGTGCCCTGCGTCTTCGCAACCGCCTTCCCCACCGTCAAGGCTGAGGCGGACCGAGTCGGCGCCGAGATCGTCATTACGGCCGGCCTCGCCGCCCGGCGCAAGGCCGTCTCCCTCGAGTCGACGGCGAAGAACGTCATCGACGCCCGTATCCCCGACAACGCTGGTGGGCAGCCGCGCGGCGTCCCCGTCGTCCCCGGGGGGCCGAAGACGCTGTACACGCGCCTGCCGATCGTGCGCGCCATCGAGGCCATCATCGCGTTCGACCCTTCAGACGGCGAGGACTCGTCCGACGACGAGCACGACCACCAGAAGGCGTTCCGACCGGGTCACATCCCCGTCGAGATCAGCAAGGACGCCGGCGAGTACGTGTGCAACGCGCTCATGTATGCGTCGCTCGCCGGGTTCCCGGAGGACATGTCGGTCGGGTTCATCCATGTGCCGCTCTTCAACGTGGTCGCACTCGAGGAGCAGGCCGCCGCCTTGGCCATCGTCGCCAAGGAGACGCTCGCCGCGCGCATCCGCCTGCGCAAGGCCGCCGGGAAGTGTCTTGGAGCTTAGTGAGCTCACCGATGTCGCTTCCAGCTGACACCAGACCTGTAGCCATACGCCTAGAGTCATACGATGCATGTAGTACAGATGTGCAATGGGATCTATGCTGTCTCGAG
>JAMALN010000064.1:0-75266 GCA_023630115.1 Cutaneotrichosporon sp. PK4640 | reverse complement strand
ACTTTGCCAACCTCCCCGTCTCGTCCAACCCCATCCCCCTTGGCCAGGCCTCGCACGAGCCGACCAAGTTCACCGGCTCCGAGGTCCGCATCCGTGACGACACCATGTCGACCTGCAACATCGCCATCGCCGTCGAGGGTGTCGGGTGGCGCTCGCCCGACTACTGGCCGATGCTCGTCATGCAGTCCATCTTCGGCAACTGGGACCGCTCGCTCGGCGCCTCGCCCCTCCTCTCGTCGAAGCTTAGCCACATCATCTCGTCGAACAACCTCGCCAACTCGTTCATGTCGTTCTCGACCTCGTACTCGGACACTGGTCTCTGGGGCATCTACGCCGTCTCGGAGAACGTCATGAACCTTGACGACCTCACCCACTTCATCATGAAGGAGTGGCAGCGCATGTCGATCAACCCCACCACCGCCGAGGTCGAGCGCGCAAAGTCGCAGCTGAAGGCTTCGCTCCTCCTTGGCCTCGACGGCACCACCGCCATCGCCGAGGACATTGGCCGCCAGACCATCACCACCGGCAAGCGCTTCACTCCCAAGGAGATCGAGCGCTACGTCAACGCCGTCGGTGTCGAGGACATCAAGCGCGTCGCCCAGGCCTACCTCTGGGATAAGGACATCGCCGTATCTTGCCTGGGAAGGGTCGAGGGGCTTCTGGACTATTCGCGCATGCGCGCGGACATGTCTTCGCTCACGTACTAAGCGCAGGAGTGAAGAGAGCGCGAGTAGACACCTAAAATGCATCCATGACCGGGTTACAACCAAGTGGCCGATCCCGATTGGCCGATCCGCCGATCCCGTGCCTGATAGCCGATCCCCGATGGGGCGCAGTGTGTGTACACCTCGAAATTGCCGATGTGTGCACTCGCCGACTGAAGACGCATGTCAGCAGCACGGTGACAGTAGACAAAGCGGTTGGGGTAGAAGAGGTGTTCTGAAGGCCTTGGAGTAACCTGGGGGAGAAGAGGGGCCGTGCAAGCCGGTGGAGGACAGTTTGTTGAGTCTGTGGCAGAGCCACAGATACATAGGTAGAAGGTGGGGCGTGAGGCCGATACACCGATGGCAGACGGCGGGCCGAGACTGTGAGCGAGTTCGCAGCCCTGATATCCCTCCTCGAATGCTTCGGAGGGCCCTAACCACACGAGTACTCCCACTTTTGGCCAGGCCTTGGATAGCGTGGTGGCTGACCTCCTCCATGTCGCACCCCACCCGCCCACGCCGCCAGCGGCGAGCACGCGGGCCAGAATCTGATTGATAGCCTTACTCAGCAAGGGTAGAACACCGAGGGTTGTGGGGACGTGACAATGGTTGCTTGACAGGAGGTGGACGAGGGCGGTCCTTCCTGGGGCGGGCGAGCTGGGTCTACCTTGGGATGAGCGGAGAGGTCAGTCATCGTATCGTCAAATGCTAAGACCGTGCACGGTCACTGCCACACAGGAGCCTGCTTGCGGCTTCCACTGGCCTGGCTTATGCAAGTGATGATTCCCTACATGGTCTCTGAGCAGAGAGTCCAGCGTGAGGTATGAAAGGAGGAGAGATCAGAGGGAGGGAAGGTCATGCACGCGGGTACGCGTGTTGTCCGTTTGGGTGGATGGGTGGCCCGAGCGAAGGCGAACCTGGGGTGTGGGGGGGAGGGAAGGTGGGGAAGGAGGGAGGCTTGGGGGGGTGGCGAGGAGGGAAGGTGCACCATCACCAAGCACTCCTTCTCTCTTTCACTCCTTCTCTCATCATCAAGTCAACCTCGCACCATCCGGCAACCTACCCATCAAGCATTTCACGTGTAGACCGCCGTGCCCTCCAGTAGCGACACGCGCGCCGACGACATCGTCCCAGCCGACTGGTACGACAGGCTTCCCCCGGACCCCTCGAGTGTCATTGACACCTTCCTCGAGAACTTCCCGCCGCTCGGTGTCTCCTCCAACGAGGACGCGCAGCAGACGGTACGTGCGAGAAGGAGAGACCACGCTAACGCGCAGACCATGGTTATCCAGAACCAGCCGAACAACTCTATGTTCACCGTGCCTGAGGGAAGTGCCACCAACGGTGAGTCCGATTGACAGCCGGTGATGGGGGCGGTCCGCATGCTGACGGTGGCTCAGCATCTCGCGTCCTCGGCGCGACACTCTCCCCTGGCACCCCTGACCTCGATGACGTCGACGTCGTCGAGGGCTCCGAGGACTTCGAGGACTCCGACGACCTTGAAGGCACCGAGATCTCCGAGGACGAGGGCGCCGACGACTTCGATGGCACCGAGATCTCCGAGGACGAGGACGCCGACGACCTCGATGGTACCGAGATCTCCGAGGACGAGGACGCCAACGACCTCGATGGTACCGAGATCTCCGAGGACGCGAACGACCTCGATGGCACCGACATCGCCGACTACGCCGACGACCTCGATGGCACCGAGATCGCCGAGGACGCCAACGACGTCGATGGCAGCCGAGACCACATCTTCATCCCCGAGGACGCCGACAACCAACGCGGCTTTATCAACGACATGAGCGACGATGAGGCCCTCCACGTGTACCACAAGGCCATCCAGGCGACGATTGAGAACGCGAAGGACAAGCCCAAGACCGAGTTACTCAGCGCCCTCGTCCTCGGGTTCTGCCAGGCCTCCGCCGACTACGTGGCTGATGGGCTCACAACACTTATCTACGACCAGTGGTCGACGGTGACGGCCGACGCTATCCAAGCGAAGGTTCTCGACGCAATCTCTCCTCTGTTGGCCAAGCAGTTCAACCGCGGTGTCAAGTCTGAGGTCAGCAACTTCATGCTCAACCCCGTGCTCGTGACGACGCTGGCAGAGAAGATCGGCAAGGCGGTCCCTCAGACCACGGTCGAGCTCAACCCTGACGTTGTGACGACTCTCGCCGGCCAGATCGTGGCTGCGATCACCCAGACCAAGGTGGCGTGCGGCTGCGCACACGACCCCCTCGAGCCGATCCTCTCGGCCATCCGCGCCAAGATCAAGAACCTCGACCTGAGCCACCTCCACGACGACCCGGCTGGGCTGGACGACCTTGCCAGTCAGGTGGCGAGCGTCTTCAAGATGTCGTCGTACGCCCCGGCCGGGAGAGACGCAGCCGGCGCGACCGACGAGCTGGCTCAGATGGACAGCCTCATCCAGCAACTCGCAAAGGTCCGCACCTCGCTCCAGCTCAAGAGTGCCACGATGCCGGCGCGTGGCACCGCGGCCCCCCCCGCCCCTCCCAAGCCTTCCGCGCCTGGCGTTGCCGACTCCGCGCTCGTTATCGCCACCCACACGCCCGAGGCGCCTGACACCGCGGCCTCGCAGCTTAAGACGCTTAATACCAAGAAGCGCGTTATGATCGACCCTCGCACCCCCAATGCCAAGAAGACCAAGAACTCACAGCTCACAACGCCTGCCAGTGCCACCGCGGCCTCGCGGCTCACAACGCCTGCCAGCGCCACCGCGGCCTCGCAGCTCACGACGCCTCCCAGTGCCACCGCGGCCTCGCGGCTCACAACGCCTGCCAGTGCCACCGCGGCCTCGCAGCTCACGGCGCCTGCTACCGAGCAGCACGTTATAATCGACCCTCGCACTTTCTCCAAGGCCAAGAACATTCCGGAGCGTGTGTCCAACGTGAGCCTCGTACGGCGGCGCCAGCTAACAGCAGGCGCACGATGAGCGCAAAAGCTGCTTCTACCACTTCTTTCCTATGATTGATGGAGGCTTCTCCGAGGAGCTGTGGTTCTCCACCGCCTTTATGAATATCGGCACCGCGCCCGCCATCCTCAGCGCCCAGGAGGCGCTCGACTACCTCTATTCATCGGTCCCGGGCGACCTGACCATGAGCAACCTGGCAAGCTGGGTCGTTCGTGCCGACCTTAAAGCCCGAGCCAATGAGCTGAGTTATGTTGTCTTCAAGAAGGATGTCTCGCGAACGGTGCGTACTTTGATGAGGAGGGAGCTGAACTAATATGCCCAGGCCGTATACATCTCCCTCATCATGGAGCACTTCCAACGCTTCCGAGCGGAGTCGGGTTCCTTCCAGCGCCTCAAGGACAAGAACTACCAGCATTCCACAATGTCCAACGACGTCCTGGTGGTCGTCCCCACTTTCATCAAACGCAAGAACGAGGTCCGGGGTCGGCGATACTCGCCCCCCGCTGCCAAGTTTATGAGTAGTGGTGGGGCGGAAGCCAACCCTAAGCTTATCAGCACCGCTCCCCCATTCCGTGACGTCGTGGCTCGTTACCCGATCCTGCGCGCCGCCGACCTCTTGGCCCGCCTCGAGCTCAAGCTTCCGGTCGGCTGGAAGATCGGCGACCTCTGACCGTTGTCACACCACTCCCCGCACTTCCCCCATTCGCCAATCATTCCGCCCATCGTCATCAGCATTTACCGTAGCGCCCAGCAACCGTAGCGCCCAGCACGTCCAGCCGTGATCATGCATGTCCATATGTACATTACCTCGAGCCGCTGACCCCGCACGGGTTCCACCTTCTCCTCAGCCTTGGTCGATGTTGACCCTTGACTACATGTACTGCCACACCCGGGGCTCGGCATCCAGAATGTCCGCGAGAGTATCGGCGCCAAACCGCACCTAACGCCACTTTCTCGCGGTGGCCTGCTCGCCGTTCTAACCAGCGCCCGGGGCACCGCTCGCGACTAGCAACAAGAATGCATACAGATTCTGTCTACCTCTTCTATCTACTGCACTGCGCTTCTCTACCACTGCTGCGGTGCATAGCCGGTCTGCGCCTGCGCGTGCTGCATCGTGTTCGACGACCCCGTCGCGGGCGGGTACCAGCCGCCGGCCTGCGGCGCCTGCGGGGGTGGGGGGCCGCCCGGAGGGGGCCCGCCGACGTTGCCCAGGCCGTGGAGGTACGAGCGCCAGTCCGAGTTGGTCTGCGGGGGCGAGTTGGTGGGCGGCGCCGTGGGCGGGAGCGGGGAGGGCACGCGCGGCGGCGGCACGGGCGCGTAGTTGGCCGGCGAGGGGACTCTGGGCGGAGCGTTCGGGCGGAAGTTGGACTGCGGCTGCTGCTGGGGCGGCGGGCTGAACGCCGACATCGGAGGCTGCTGCTGCTGGGGAGGCGGCGACGTGTACCCGTAGTTCTGGGGGGGAGGGGGAGGCTGCGGCGCCTGAGGCAGAGTCGGAGGAGGGGGCTGGTGCGCGGGCGGGAGCGGCTGCTGGGGCGGGAGCGAGTGCTGGTGGTGGGGAGCCGGAGGCTGCTGGTGCTGCTGGTGCTGTTGCTGGGGCGCGGCGTAGAGCTCGTCCGAAGGGTAGTAACCGGCACCAGGCCGCACAGGGGGAGCGGGGGGCGCCGGCGCACCGCCTGGGCCGCCGTGCGTGGCGGGAGTCTGCATGTGCCAGGGCACGTACGGGCCGGTGGTCGTGCTCGGCGCCGGCGACGTGCCAGGAAGCGAGTTGCGGTGAGGCGGCGGCGTGGGCTGGTGGTGCTGCGCCGGCGATCCGTACATGCCCTGCGCCTGCGGTGTGTTCGGACCCGAGGAGACGGGCGGAGCCGCGAACTGCTGCGGAGGCACACCAGGCTGCTGGTAGGCAGGCTGGTTGCTCTGCTGGGGCCACGTCCCCTGCCGAGGAGGCTGTGGAGTGCTGTACGCCGCCTGCTGTGCCGGGGGCTGCGCAGGGGCATACGGCTGCTGCTGCGGAGGTTGCTGATAGCCCCCGAGCTGGGGAGGCTGGGGCGGCTGGGGCGGCGGCGTGTTCTGGAACACGCCGAACGGGGCCGGGCTGGTGGTCCTGGGAGGCTCAGGCATCTGCTGGAAGTTGTTGTTGTACTGCTGGACAGGCGGCGAGCCGACAGGCGGCGGCGCGAGGTTGTGCGACAGCGACCCGGTCCGCCCGTGACCCGGCGCAGGAAGCGGCACCTGCTGCTGAATGGACGAGTGCGGGCGAGGAGGAACGGACGATGCGCGCGGATCGTTTGGGTTGTACGCGCTCAGGTCATTCGAGCTCACGGGACGGGGGAGGGGCGGAGCCTGCTGCTGCTGCCCTTGGTTCTGGGGCAGAAGCGAAGCCCACGGCGCCGCGGCACCGCCGCTCTGCGATGGCTGCTGCTGGAGCTGTGGCGGCACTGGCGGCACGGGAGGTTGTGCCCCGGCGTACGACTGCGTCCTGCCGTGCCCGATCGTGGCAGCCTGATGCGCGTTGGCTCCAGGACGCTGGTGCGAGGGGCCCAACGACATCGAGCCCATCTGCGACGCGAGGGCGCTGGCAGCCACAGCCGGGGGCCGACCGCCGGTGCCGTGCAGCTGCGGAGGCTGGGGAGGCAGCCCCAGCTCGGCAAAGCTGTTGGACGCGTACGTGTTGGACACTGGTCTCTGCGGGTGCTGCTGGGCCTGCGGAGGAGTCTGGTGCGGGGTGTGGTTCGCGTACGCCTGCTGCGGGGGCGGCCGCTGGGGCTGAGCCTGGGCGGCCTGCGCCTGCTGCTGGTAAGGGGGTATGTAGAGGTTCATACCCGACACGGACGTGCTCGTCGGCAGGCCAGGTCGTCCAGGGGGACGGGCAGGGCTCTGGCCTTGCTGGCCAGGCGGCCTGTTCTTCTTTGGCGGCGGGGCCTGAGGTCAGCGGCGCGTCTGGGTGGCCAAACGCACGTTGGAGAAGAAGGTGAGCTCCATGTACACCTCGCCGCAGTACTTGTCCTTGCCGTCCTTGGACTGAAGGGTCCACCAGTCTGGCGTTAGCTGCCATGTCAGACGGTTCGAGCTCACCGTCCACCTCGCCCTTGACCAAGGCGTCGTCAAAGTTGACAGTGACCTCGCCGATGAGCTCTGGCTCCTTGATGTCGTCGGCCCAGACAGCAACCTTCATGACCTTGCCGCCCTTCTTCGGCCCTGGCTTGCGCGACTTGGACGCCATGCTCTGCGGCGTCACGACACCCGGCTCGCCAGGCAGGGGCTTGGACGTTGTCGCCGACAGCATGTCGTCTACATCCTCGTGAATGGGGAAGCGCAGCTCCTCGTCCCACTCCGGATGTTGTCCGCCGCTACTTGTCAGCAAAGGCCTCGCTGAGGGCTGGGCGGCGAAGGGTCTCTCAGCGGCACGCCGGCTTCCTCGGGATGCCGACTGGACCCCGTGAGGATACCGGTGCCGGGGGGCGGGGAAGCACGACGGCAACCACGCTTCGCGCAGGGCGGCTGGGAGTGGGCGCTCCCTGCCGCCCGGCGCCGAGTGCCAAGCAGATCTCGCCGCCACTGCACCCTGCCGCCCGCGTCACACCACTTGCAGTTGTGTACTCACCGCTTGATGGGCTGCGTTCTACGCTTAACACTGCCGATCTGCACGGTGCAGAACGGGTCCTGCTTGCCGAATCGACTCTTGTTGGGCAGGTTTTTCTGCTGTTAGCGACGTTTGGGCTAAGAGGGAGAGCGGTGGGAACGTACAGCAGTGCCGACCACAACGACGAGGGTGCCGAGGACCTTGGGCTCCATGATGGTGGTCGGCTACGGCGTGGAAGGGGGAGGGGCGCCGCGATGTGCTGGAGGATATGCAGGGGTGTCCTGGTTGATACAGATGTGTGTGTCGAGCGAACGGGCGAGATTAAGAGCTGTAGGCTGGAGGCGAACGTGGGTGTTGGGTCGGCGGGGGGCGGTGTTGAGCGGTGCGACGCGTTAAACGGCGACTCGATCGAGAGCAGTGATCGCGCGGGGGATGCAATGAGGAAGGTCCGTGCAGGCTACTGTAGAGTGTGAGAGGGTATGACAGGAGAGTAAGAGTGAAGAGTAGAGATGGATGTTGCAGAGAGAGAGAGAGGGCGAGTGTTGGATAGATGGCGATGAACGATGAGTGGTGGTGGTTGGGAGGCGAACGAGGTCGGACACCACTGGGCGCGACGACGTTGTGCTTGTGTGTGTACGGTGGAACCTTTCCCCTCCCCCCACCACCCCAGGGACGTCCTCCCGGGCTCTTCGCTTATTCAGGGTGGTGTATTTGGACCGCGTCAATTCAATAATCGTGTCTCTAATCCTCACCACGTGGTTATTCTAATCATTGCGTCAACACACCCCTGTGCTGTGCGTAGTGCACCTACTGGCTCAACCAACAAACACGTCCGTCCCATTCACTCTCCACCATCACAACCATCGTAACGTCGTTGCATGTGGTATACTGGAAAATGAGGTACATGGGACAACACACTAGAGCGACGACGCCGTGTCCACGTTCAGCGGCCGACCCAAAAGCTTGAGCATCTCGGCAGACACTTCCTCGTTCGTGCTGCGCACTGTCAGGCGGCACAGCTTTGCGTCCTTGTTGGGCTCCAGTCGACCCAGAATGCCCACCTTGCCCGCCTTGCTCATGTGCAGCACACCAGCAAGGACAAGCTGCATTGTTAGCCTCCATACCGTAGCGGCACCGTAGTTACTCACGTTGTTGGGGTTGTGGTCGATGTTGGGGAGCACTGAAACGCGCTGGCCCGCCATGATGCGCCGGTTGCGCTCGAGGTCGACCTCGCCCGCGTCCGTGAGCTTGATGGAGAAGATCTGCTGCGCCTCGCGGGGCGGTCCACCGATAATCTTCCAGCGCTCAAAGAACTGAGCCTGGTCAAAGTTGACACCCTCGATGAAGCGGTTGAGGAAGACCGGGAGGCGGAGTACGAGCGTCGTGAAGCTACCCGCGAGGTAGGTAAAGCGCAGAACCGGCTGGCCCGAGAATGGGCTCTTGCACTCGAGCTGAATCATCTCCTGGATCTGCGCGAGCGGCTCGATTCTGTCCACGGGAAGGTCGTGGAACTTGACGTCCAGGGCGTCTGGTGTCGTGTTCTCGATCTTGGCGGAGACGGAGGTGAATGGCGTTGAGATCTTGTTGCCAATGAACAGTGCGATGCGGCCGAGGTGGCCGTGATACTCGGCCTTGATGCCGATCTGGACCTGCTTGTCCTCATACAGCACGCCCTCGTTGGCGTACGAGAGGCGCTCGAGCCACTTGTCAATGTTGGGCGCAACCGTGACTGGTGCAAGAAGGGAAGGGTTGACGCCGCCAAGTGTCGCATTGTGCTGGAAGTCGTCCGGCCTCTCCGTAGCAGGCGAAAGAACGGTTGGCGTCATAACCTCGGGCTCGCCCGTGATCGTACCGTTCCCAATCTTGCCGGACAGCAAGCCCTCGCCGGTGGGTGTGGACGTGAGGTCGAGGCCAGCCAGCGACGCCATGATGTCATCCGACATGCCACTCGTGCCCATCATCGGCTCGGCCGTGTCCTGCCGTTGTGGTGGCTCGAGAATCGTTGGCTGTGGCTGAGGCGCAGAGCGCTGTGGAATCACCGGTGCCGCATCGACAGGCGAGTCTGGAGCGCTCGAGCCCTTGCGGAAGTTCTTGAACTTCTCCGCGACGCGGCCCTTGTTCTCCGACTGGTGGCCAATAACCCACGTCCGCTTGTCCTGCGCCTTGTCTCCTCGGCTGTGCAGTCGCGAGATGAGTGCAGACTCGCGCTCCGGGAACACCGGCATCTCGTCACAGACTGCCTGCAGGAGCTCGTCGTCGTCGTCCCGTGTTGCCAAGGCCAAGTACTCGCATGCACGCTGCTGCAGCTCCGCGTCGAGGACGTGTGTGTATCGCCGGAAGATGTTGATCAAGTGCTCCTTGATCTCGGGGAACAGGTTGACCCACTTGAGGTACGTCGTGAGGAGCAGCGCTCGGGTGGGGGCGGTGCAGATGTTGATCTTGGAGTGGAGAGCGTGGAACTGCTCTATCGGGCTGCATCCTTGCTCGTTGGCGATTAGGTGGCCAAACTCGCCAAGGATGTAGCCGCCGACCTTGACCATGTTCTCGTGGCACTGCTGGGCCTGCAGGTGGGTGTAGACCGCCGCCGAGGCGTACGCCTGAAGGTCCTCGTTGTTGGTCACGAGCTGGACAACACGGTACCAGACCTCAGCGCCAACGTGATCGCCAGCCGTCGCGATGAGCTCGAGGATGGTGTCGATGTACCACTCGTACTGGTGTAAGCTGGCTCTCTACACAAAATCTCACCTCCGTTGCGAATCGCTCTGTCAAGATGGCAATCTTGAGCACCATCTCCTCACGCAAGTTGTAGTCTGCGACCTGGAGGTAGCGCAGCAGCTCGCCGACGATGCGCTTCGAGTTGGACGTGTCACACATCGAGTACAGGAGGTCGAGGGCTCGGCGGCGGACCGAGATGTCACGGTCCTTGAGGCTGAGGATGATCGTGTCTTGATGTCTCTTGACCGGCTCAAGCGAGGTCGAGCAAGCGGCCAGATGCGCCATCGCGTCAAGGCCAAGGTAACGCACGTTGGTCTCGCGAGCAAGGATGAACTTGCCCAGCAGGACGGAGGCGTTAGACACAACCTTGGATTCTGGGTCGAGGTGAATCGCGAGGTTGATGGCCTCGAAGAGGACCGAGTTCTGCGCGTTGTTGTGTTGGACATTCTTCGCGTCAGCTTGATGCACGTTGCCGTTGACATCACGCACTCTTGGGGTCTCCTGCGACATGTCGATGATGGCTTGCACCACGCCGTTCACCATCTCGATGACCTCTGGGTTATCTGGTGTCAGCTACCACAACGAGCGCGATCGCGAACCTGGGGGCGGGTAGTACTGGAGCAGGCGGAGCAGCTTTATCTGGAGCCACGGGTTGGGCACCTTGTAGTAGACGTACGTCGCCGGCGTCTCCGAGTCGAAGACAATCTTAGAGTCAGCACTGCTCGCACGTGCCGCCCACCTTGTCTAGCCTGTCCACGGCACGCTGGTAGCAGGCAGAGAAGGCCTCGAGGTTGTCCTGCGCCATGGCGGTGACGACGCTGACGACGGTCATCGCCACACCCTGGTCGCGCTCGCCAATGAGGGGGATGATGCGCTCTGCCCACTCCTCGACGGGCATGACACTCGGGTGCTTGCGGTATAACCGGAGTAGCGTGAGGGCGGCCTTCTTCTTGACGAAGGTGGTGGAGGTGCTGCTGTCAGCTGACCTGCTCAATCAAGAAGCTCACGGGCTGATCATGGAGCGGAAGACGGGCTCGGCAAGCGCCTCAGCCATCTCCTTCCCGCCGAGGTTCGCGATGGCATGCAGAGCGAGACAGTTACTGATCTCGTTGCGGTCCTCGAGGTCCTTGCGGATCGAGTTGATGACGAGACGCACGAGGTCAGAGTTCTCGTGCATCAGCAGCGTGATGGCTAAGTAGCCCTGTTTGTCAGCTTCAGATCGCCCACAAGCTCACGATCTGCTTCTCAGAGTACTTGTTGCTGCTGATGAGGTTGACGGCCTCCATATGGCCCACGTCGACCTTGTACCCCAGGATATAGGTGAAGACGACCTTTGACAGGTACTTCTTCTTCTGGTACCCGTCGAGGTTGCCGTCCTTGAACTTTTGGCGGATGTGGGCCATCTCGCGGTTGACGCGCTTCTCCTCGGCCTCGCGGACGCGGCACTGCCGCAGGTCCGAGATGTACTGCGTGTCAGATCGGAGCGGTGGAGGGCGTTCCGCTCGGTTCGACAAACGGGGCGTAGTGCCGTTCGCATGACCCCGGTTGACGACCGAGACGGGCTTGAACATACCTGGGTCAACCCCCGCATAGCGGTTGCCATCTTGCCCGAAGTCGCGCGTCGCGAAGGTGCCGAGGGATGACGATGTGGCTGGAAGCCGAGGCTTACGCGCTCGGAAGTGAGGGGTGGGGGAAGTGTGCTCGCTCTGCAAGAGATGCAAGGGTGAACGAGTGATGTGGATGGCTGGTGGGGGTTTGAGGGAGTAGAGTAGCTTTGAGAGAGAGAGAGATGGTGAGGAGGGAGGGATGGATGATGATGACGGGTCGACGTGCGGTCTGTGCGCCTGCCAGGTGGGGAGGGGTAGGTGGGATCGGTTGGGTGGGTGTGTCGTCGCTACCCTCGGCGCACACTCCAGGGGAATGGTGTGCCTGAGTTTTCCCAGCCACGTGGGTGTAATCATTCCTCGCCTTTATCTTTTGACACGTATAAAATAGTGTCGGATCCGAGCCATGTCGCTCCATCCCACCCAGCGACTATGGTGGAAAGCGACTCACCAACATTCATTGCCCATTACCCACCTCCTCTTCTCTCTTCACTCTTCACTCGTCACTCTCTACTCTTCACTCTTCACCCTCTCCTCCCCTCACCCACAAAGAGATACATCGGCCTAACCCCCGCGTTGCCCGCACCTCAACTCCTTCCCTTTGCTCACCCTTTACCAACAAAGATCACCACCCATGTCTCGTCGTAAGGCATTCGACACTTCCCTCTCCGGCGGCAAGGGTAAGGCTCCTCAGAGCCAGAACCAGGTCGCTCCCGCCTCGACCGCGCGCGACCACGACCACGATCACGACCACAGTCACGATGATGGCCACATCCACGCCCCCAAGCCGGTGAAGGTTGGCAAGACGGTTGCCGCGCCTGCCGACGCCGACAGCTCGGTCTGCTTCATCTGCGCCGAGCCCGTCACCTACTGGGCGGTGGGCACGTGCAACCACCACGTCTGCCAGTAGGTTTCGCGCCTGGCGCTGGTGCGAGAGCGTGCTGACATGCAGCGTGTGCGCCATTCGTCTTCGCGTCTTCTACAAGTGAGTCGCACCACCGTTCGCTCCTGACCCCAGGATGATCGAGTGTGCATACTGCAAGACGCTGTGCCCCTCGCTTCTGTTCGCGCGTGAGCAGGCGCAGTTCCCCGACGGGCCGCTCCGCAAGCCCTCCAGCGAGCAGAAGATCGAACGCGCGCAGGCGGAGGCGGAGAAGCCCGAGAACAAGGGGAAGAAGTGGTACCAGGGGCTTATTCTTCCTGGGACTCTGGACCTCAAGGAGTTCGAGTTTAAGGACGAGAAGCTCGGTGTTGTGTTCGAGGACGAGGAAGTGGTTAGTTGTTTAGGCGGGTTCCAGCTAACCGCAGATGGAGCAGTCGCTCTTGCTCCTCCGGTTCAACTGCCCGTACCCCGACTGTGCGCACATGTCGAACGGGTGGCAGGCCCTCGAGAAGCACACGTTAGCGGAGCACGGCCTCGTGTTTTGCAAACTGTGTACGAGGCAGTTGTCGCGGTTCTCACATGAGCAGGTGTTATATCCACCGCACCTACTCGCCATACACGACCCGTCGCGCTTGCATCGCGGGCAGAAACCGCCCCGCCCAAGGTCGGATGAGGAGAGAGCGCTGGTGAAATCTTGGGACACGCCACACCCCGTGTGCGAGTTCTGCCACGAGGCTTTCTTCGGCCCCGACGAGCTGTTCAAGCACATGCGCGAGCGCCACGAGGAGTGCTTCGTGTGCAAGGGGATGGGCAACCGCGACGTCTAGTGAGTAGTGCGTGTGTGCAATGCTGATGTCCCAGTTTTCAGAACTACGCCAAGCTGGAGAACCACTTCAAGTACGCCTTACCGCAGGAATCCCCACTGACAGCAGCCGCGACCACTTCCCTTGCCCCAACCCCATCTGCATTGAGAAGAAGTTCCAGGTGTTCGGTAGCGAGCTCGACCTTCGCGCTCACATGATGGAGGAGGTGAGCTGATAAACTCTTGTTCATGGACCTCGCTGACATCAGCATGGCGAGCAGATGTCGCAGCGTGACCGCGCTCAGGCGAGACAGGTGCACCTCGAGTTCTCGGCTCGTCCAGAGGCAGGGCCATCGCGTGCCGGAGGCCGCGGGTTCTCCTTGGGCCCGCGCGAGGGACCGCAGGCACAGCAGCTTGCTGCCCCGCCCATGAACGCTGCGCAGGCCGCGCAGCAGCGCCGCCAGATCCAGACCGACCGGCAGGAAGAGGGCCGCCGCCGCAAGGCGTTCGTCACCGGCCTGACCGACGGTAGCGGAGCTTCCGCGCCACCCTCCGGTCCGGCCTCCGGTAGACAATCACCTGCGGAGAGTGCGAGCGGCTTCGCCACCCCGCGCGAGGATGTCGACGACGCTACGGCCGCACGCCATGCCGCACTTCTCTCCCGCATGTCCATGCTAGTGGGCGACTCGCCGACCAAGCTTGCCTCGTTCCGCTCGGCTGTGCGCCAGTTCAAGAACAACGAGTCGACTGCCAAGGACATGGTAGACACGCTGTTCTACGTCCTCGAGCAAGATCGCGAGGCGACGGCCGGTGTTGGCCGCGAGATCGCGAACCTCTTTGACTCGGAGGGCGACCGGGAGAAGCAGCAGGCGATCCTCGCTGCCGTGAACGCCTTCCGCATCCAGCAGGAGGAGCAGTTCCCCGCGCTCGGCGGCGCCCCCACCGGCGTCGGGACCAACTGGGCCGGTGTGTCGTCTGGCCGTATCCTGTCGGCCAAGCGTGCGACGCACACTGGCCGCGGCAGCTCGAACTCGAACGCCGTTTGGGCTCGCGTCGAGGCTGCTGCTGCCGCGCAGCCTCGCGCCACCACTGGCGTGAACGGTCGCCACGTTCCCGGGGCTGGTGGTGCCCAGCGACTCGCCCCGTCCAACTTCCCTTCCCTCGGTGAGGGCAGCTCCTCGCGTTCTTCCACCCACTCCACCCCTTGGGCAGGCGGTGGTGCCGGCTCTTCGTCCAAGACGCCCTCGGCTCTCGCCGGCCCGCAGATCCGTTCGGTCAACTTCCCCGTTGCGGCGAAGAAGCCGACGATCAACAAGGCGTCGTTCCCTTCGCTCCCAACGAGCGGCAAGTCGCGCGCCGAGGAGCGCGCGGCGCTGTTCAGCAAGCCGACCGCGCGTGACGAGTCCATCGCTCGCATCAGAGGGACGGCTGCTACGCCACCCAGCGGCAGCCGTTGGGGGTCGAGCCCCGCCAACGAGGCGGCCAACGGTGTCGCGGGCCTCAGTGTCGAGGACGAGGCGCCCAAGCCCCAGAGCAAGAAGAAGGGCAAGCAGAAGCAGCTGCTATTCAGCGTGAGCGCGCGGCCGTAAGCGCCCATCACGAGCTGCAGGGTATAGTTTGGAGGAGGCTACGGAGGAGTCTGCTGCATTTGCTGAATGCATCACGTATCCTGCATCTACCGCTTCACGCACTGCCTCTGCGTAGGGCCTCACTGCCTCATGAGCTTACTCCCTCGACCCCTTACCAGTGCATGGCCCTTCAGACTTCGGGAACACCGCCGAGCCCCTAGGCTGTCTTGTGTTTCAGAGCTTAGATGGCCAGGCACGGCCCGATGCCGAGAACGGTTATGGTGGTGGCCTCCTGTTCGTCGGTGACTGCCAGCCCGGGAAACGCGGACGCGATAGAAAAGCCCGCACGCGCAAGGTCATGTTCCCCATTCACGTGCAGAAATGGTTCTCGACCTCGACGACGACTACGACTACGACTTTGGCGGCCTCCCGGGCGGGCGTGAGTAACAGTGGCAGAGACCCCTCCCCTCAGCTAACCCCAGCCATCCGCTCGGCCTTCATCCCCGCCACGACGGTGCACGTAACCGTCACGGACGACCGCATCGTCTCGCGCCGCGACGACGTCGTCATCCGCACGCTGGGCTTCGCGGGCCCCGACGAGAAGGGGACCGGCTGCCCCCGCCTCGTGAGCGGGTACGGCGTCAGCAAGCGCACGCGCGCGGCGTTGATCGCGCGCTTCGGGCACCGCGAGCCGGGCGAGCTCGAGCCGCCGCTGAGCGACGCACTGAGCAGCAGCTTCCTGCACCCGCCCGGCTCGCCGCGCAATGGAAGCCACTCGCGCAGCGGGAGCCTCAGCCGCCTGGGGAGGCGGCTGTCGGGCAAGGGCTCGGCGAACGCGTCGCCATCGCACTCGCCCAAGCCCTCAATCTCTGGCCTTCCGGCTGCCTCTGAGAAGACCCCTCCCCCTCCGTCCCTGCTCACCCCGCCCCGCCCGCACTCCGCGACCACAGGCCCCGCCGTGCCCCTCCTCCATGTGGACGGGCAGACGGTCCTCAAGCCCTGGTTCGCCGAGCTCGCCCGCCTCTTCCTCGTCGAGGTCGACGTGCGCATCGAGGTCGCGCTGCGCGGCGAGGAGCCCTTCATCGGGCACAAGGGCGGCTGCACGGTCTCAGCCCTGACGGCGCTCTTCCTCGCCATGCGGGTGCGCGAGGAGGCCGCGGCGTGCTCCTTCGTCTTCGACCTGGGCGAGGAGCTGATCGCGGCCGAGATCCGCGAGAACGGCCTCGGCGGCTTCGTGGGCGCCTGCACCACCCGCCTCGTCGTCAGCGACACGATGCACCGCATCGCCAGGCGGCGGATGTACTCGATCGCGTATGGCGGGCTCAAGGCCGCGCGCGACATGTTGGTCGCGTACATGGTCCGCGAGGGGGCGGGGGCGATGGGCCCGTCGAGCGTGCATGCCAAGAGCGCGGCGCTGTTCGACATGATCCTCGACACGCCCGCGAGCCTGGGGCGCAGGGGCGGGCTCAACCTCGCGGACATCGACCTCCTCGCCACCCGCATGGGGCTGGTGTACGGCGCGCTCGTGGCGACCGTCGCTGAGAACATTGCCGAGAACGGTCGCCGGGCAAGGACCCTCGGGAACGCTGTGCAGGCGCTCACTAAGCTCGCCACGGCCGCGGCGGCGACGGGCGCCTCCATGATCCCGTACGGGGTCGCGGTGGCCGCCGTCAACGACTTTACGACGCAGATCGGCACGGTCGTCGTCGAGGGCGTGACGGGTAAACTGAAGCGGCACGAGGAGGAGCTTGCGGTGGCCCTCGAGATCGTGTGCGGCAAGTTCAACGCCGAGGTCCTGCACGCCGCCGAGCTGGGGCACATCGCCGACCTCGACATCTACTCGGACCCCGTGGGCCACGGGCCGGCGTCTCAGGTCGTGGCGTCGCCTGTGGCTACCGTGGCGCCACACCCGCCGACCATGCCCACCCACTCTCAGAGTTTGGACTCGTACGACTCCTCCCCGTACGGCTGCACGATCGTCGGCGCCGCCCCCGGCGACCGGATCCCCCGCCGCCCGACCGCGTCCGACGTCGCGCGCTTCAAGGCTACCGCGGCCAACGTCCTCATCCTCATGACAAGGCAGGAGGGCGTCAAGCTCATCAACAACGTCATCGCCATCAACGAGCCCCTGCAGCTCATGCCGGGCGCGGGGTCGAACATCATCCCGTCACCGGCCGTGCAAGCGCCGCGGCTGGGCATGCCGAGGCTCGGCACTCCCTACGGCCACAGTGCGTATGGTGCTCCCGCCCATGTCCCAGCCCCACCAGCCCCCGAACCGGCGCACCAGGTCCGGCACGAGCCGTCCACCGAAACGCTCAAGTCGACGCACGACGGCTACCCCGAGCACGCGCGCCCACGCCCCGCGACGAGCCTCCACCCCGAGAGACGGATGGGGGCCGCAGGCAAGCGTACCAAAGACGGAGCACCTACACCTACCCCGGGCGCGTCCAACGGTACCCCGGCGGCTGCGGGCGAGGTCAAGGTCGGTGGCGCACCGTCTGGGAGGCCAGCGCCCAGCGAGGTCAAGGTGGGAGACACACGCCCCCTATCTGAGCCGGAACCCTCCAAGTCCCGCCTGCTGGGACACTTCCACTCGGCGCCGGAACGCCAGCAGCCCCACCAGCCCCCTGCGCCGCGGTACAGCCTCCCCCAGCAGTACTACCCGCCGCAGTACTTCCCTCCGTACTACACCCAGCAGGCGCCGCGGTTCTACGCGGCCCCGAGCAGCATGCTGGCTGCCAACACGCGAGTGTCGAACGTGTCGATGTGGTAGAGCTCAGTACATGCATAGTTCACTGTGTGCAAAGCGCTTCCGCTCTGCTGAGCGGGACCGAGGAATGCGGATCGCTTCATGAACTCTCACGACGATGACGCAACCTTGCAATCACCCACTCACCCATCATGGAAGGCAGTTGCCTCTGCGGCGCCGTCACCGTCCGCATCCCACAGCAGGAGGGCCTCGAGCTGTGCCACTGCACCCACTGCCGCCGGCTGTGCGGCACGGGCACCGGCACGTACCTCTCCGTTCCACCCTCAGATCTCCACGCCTCTGGCAAGCTGGCCGAGTACGGGGGGACGAGCGACGCGGGCAACGATCTCAAGTGGTACTGGTGCCCCACCTGCGGGAGCAAGGTGTACCAGACCTCAAGCGGGTTCGAGGACGTGTCCGTGCATGCCGGTGAGTGAGGAGTACAGGCTGGGCGTGGGCTACTCCGCTGCAGCTCCGATGGGTTCATGGGAGCTGACACCAGGCCTCTTTCCGCCCGGCTCGCTGCCCGCGCCGAACCGGGAGATATGGCTGCGCTCCGCGGAGAAGTGGTACGTCCCCTTCCCGGGGGCCGAGGCACACGAGAGGGGGTAGGAGGGCGGGTGGAGTGGCTCCGCCGCCACAGTGGCGGCGCCTCATCGACATTGGGCACGGGAGGTAACGGTTGAATGCCTTCCTCTTCGAGCAGTGCCACCTGCCCTCGCCGTCACGCCCCCCACCATGTATCAGTAAACATCGCGCGCCGACGCCGCCGACACGAGGATGTGAGTTGAAATGAGTTCACCTCTCCATGATTCGATCGAGGTGGCAAAGCGCTGACCACAAGAACGTCTGAGCGTCTCTGCTAGCCGTTAGCGGTCGTTAGACCTCTCGGGCGTGGTTGTTATCTACGATGGGGGGTTGTCAAAGCTCGACCATGAGGAGTTCACCATTCCACGGAACGAGCACGTTGGACGGAACCAAATAGCCGATCAACGCGTTTCCGACCCTAAGTTGGCCACCCAACCAACCCACTACACCTTCCTTCCTTGTCTCTTGTTGTTCTTGTCAACTCTCCCTCTTCTCCTCTCTACATCTAAACGGGCCGGCGCCATGTTCACGCCCCTCTCCACGGGATCCGAGCGTGCACAGGACAGGCTGTGGGGTGAGTCTCCCTCCGGCATCGCGAACCCGCGCTGACGCGACACGCGACGCGACTGATCTTTCGTCATCGCCCGTACCTCCCGCACCCTCCTCCATCCCGCCCGTTTCCGCACTGTGCATCGCGATACTTTGTCGCTGCTGCTGCTCTCCAATGTGCTCGCTCTCGCTTGCCGTTATCGCCCTCGCTACGTATGCCGTGACTGTCACGCCCTCACGCTATTCTTCCTCACGCCCCTCCCCTCCACCCTCCCCACCCCCGCTCGCCCCTCCGTGTGTATCCAGACCGCGACAGAACGGTCTCGCCGCTGCGCCCGGCGGCCCGGCGGCCTGCGCCACTATCCCCACGATCCCGGGCAGGCCGGCCCCTCTCCCCGGCGTCGTCGACACTACCAAGCGGCCGATCAAGGCTACATGCGCGGAGGGTCAGCGAGGTGCAACCAGCGGAGGAGCGGTGGACCGACTGGTTCTTCCGGGTGAGGATATTAGCTATGATGGGGTCAATTGTAGCTGACAGCAGCCATCGCGCGCAACCGTCGACAAGTGGCTCGCGTCCTTCTGGAAGCGGCATCTCGTGCTCACTCTCATCCCATGCGTCGCGGTGTGGGTGTGGGTCGCGATGCCGTTCCCCGTCAACGACCCGTACAAGGACTCGCCGCTGCCCGACTGGCCCGAGTGGCCAGAGTGGCCGCACAAGAGCAAGGGCAACGGGACGGACGGGGGCGACGACGACGGGCTGCCGCTGGATGTCAACTTCTACTTCTTCCTGATATGGTGAGTTACCGCTCTAGTGCTCTCTTGACTGTCGCTAACCTGCAGGTACTTTGGGTACGCTCGGAGTCCAACTACGCTCACCCCAGGGCCTATCTCGCCGTCGCGCTCTTCTTCATCACCAACCTCTTCAGCTTGTATCGCCTGAGTAGGTCTCTCGTTCTAGTCGCACTTACTAACTCCAGACTGGTGGCCGTCGCGGTTGGGCGGCAAGGCGACCTACTTCCTCATGTGGGTCTCGACGCTCGCCATTGGCCTCCTCGCGCACCACCTCGACCTGTTCGGCTTGCATGCGCGGTGGCGCGACAAGCCTGACGAGACCTTCGACTGGGAGCGCAAGAGTGAGCTAGCGTATCGTTGTTGACCAGCTGACAGCAGCGTTCTGGGTCGTCCTCAGCTTTGCGGCCATGCACCTTCCCGCAGTTGCCTGCTTCTCCAAGCTCAAGCGCGACAAGCGGCACGTCTACCGCCACGCGCAGCCCGTTGTGCAGTATACGTGCGCTCGCTTGCGAACTCGCTAACCGCAGGTTCTTCGGGTCCTCGCTGCGCCGTGTGCCCAGCTCTTGGGTCCGGTTCCTCTGGTTCATGGCGTGTCTCGCCATCGCCGCGTTCTCTCTCATCGTCGGGCAGGGTGAGCTGAACCGTCCCCTGCGTTAGCTGACACGCAGCCTACGCCAGCCTGTTCCTCTCCACACTCCCTCACACTTCGCTAGACGCTGGTACCTGGGTGTGGTCGTGGGTGATCAGTGAGTGCAGCTAACATGCCGTCAGTTTAGCTCCCTAACCACTCCAGCCGTCCAGCTCCTCTCGTTGATTTCGAACTACATCATCGCATCAAAAGTGCGCTCGCGCGCCCTCCTGTTTGTCTACAAGCTCTTCTTCCAACTCGTCTACCATGTCTTCTACCGTAATCTTGTGAGTTACAGGGCTGGGCCAGCTTCCGTTTCTAAGACGAGCTGACGACAGTTCGCCCGCCTGCGCTCGCCATCGCAGTTCGCGACCGTCCAGCTCCTCTCGTCGATTGTCGTTGTCATCATCTTCCCATTCCAACTCACGCCGCTGTGGCACCGCATGCTGCAGTTCTTCGTCGGCTACAGCCAACCTTGGAACGAGCACGCCGAGGCGGTCGCTGTCTCCTTCTACACGCGTGGCCTCGCTCAGAACATCACCATGGTCGGCTTCCTCGGTGAGTAGTCAGATTCGATTGGAGCCGTGCGGAGTGCTCTGAGAACTCACGCCAGGCTGGCTCAGCATCCTCCATCTCGGCCCGAACTCGCAGATCTACCCGTTCTTCAAGTTCGCGCAAACGGAGGACGACCCGTACACCTTCGCACTCACCTTCATCGCCTCGTGTGCCGTCTGGGTAAGCCTCTGCTCAGATCTCCTACTCCCTGCTGACACCAGTCTCTCGAGCTCATCAGCTCGTTCGTCGCGCGGCAGATCATGTCCCGCGGCTTTAACATCCACGTCAGCGCCATCGGCCTCGACGAGATGCGCGAGTACCCAGAGCTGGTACCAGCGTGTGGTGAGCTGCTTCGAACTCGCGGAAAGCTAACACCAGGCTGGGCCTCCGTCCACGTCTCGATGAACATTCTCATGTTCCTGATCAAGCTCAACTTTCGATGAGAGAAGTTGCTGTGGGACGCATATGACGATGTACATGTATTATGCACCTGTTAGACTTCGTCTGGAGAGCCGCGGGCAGAGCCGCGGCAGTTCCCACGTTGCATGTCAAGCGTCAAGCAAGGCGGAGTGGCCCCGCACCTGCACCCACTATCTCCACTCACGCGCGCTTTCGACGTGTCCAGCGGATATCACGACACGCTCGACGCGATGACATCTACATGCTAGATCTAGATACAGGTTGTAGGGTACTGGATCGGTGCTGCTCCTCTAGGCGGGCGTATATACAAAATGGTCCTTTCATCATCAGAAGCGATAATCCTCGAAGCCCGAGGGGATGCTCATGCGTCTGCGCTCCAGCCGCTCGCGACCCTTCTCGCTGCGGGATTTCGGGGACTCGGACCGCGGCTCGGCAACGCTCCACACCTCGTCAATGCGCCACTGGTCGTCAAAGTGGTAGAAGACGTGTTCGCGGACGTGCTCGACGGAGCTACTACTTCCGCGGCGCGGCTCCTCGCCCTGCGGGCTCTCGAGCGGGGATCCGCCGGTGCCGGTGCCGTTGACACTCGGCGACGGCGTCTGGTGGTGGACCTCGACCTCTATCCGCGCGGCGAGGAGACGTTTCGAAATGTCGGCAACGACCATCTCGGACGACACGGTCGCGCCGGGCGGGCAGGCCTGTGCGGCGAATGTGTCGGCGCTAATGCGGCGGCCGTTGTACGAGATGCGTGGAGCGAGGTAGAGGCGCAGCGTGCTCGGGAGGCGCTGGTTGAGCTGGCGGACGTAGGCGCGAAAGTGGGCGGTGAGGGCCGCCGGGGAGGAGACGTCGACCATGCCGCGCTGGCTGCCGGGGGCTTGGGACTGGCGCCGGTAGGTCTGGCTGGAGCGGTATGAGGATGCGCCGCTGGGGAGACCGGGGCGGCGGGGCATCGCGGCCCCGGCGGTATGGTCGACCTCGCCGGGCACCTTGTCGTTGTGCTCGTGCGAAGAGAGGTCGAGGAGCGCCAGGGCGGCGGACAGGCCGCGGGAGACGGCCGGGGTGGGGGCAGTGATGGTGGGCGGCGGCGTGGTGGGCAGGCGGGACGAGGTGGGCGCTTGTAGGTGCGCGATGGACAATGGAGGGAGAAGGAGAGATGGGCAGATGGTGGATGGCGAACAGCGTGCACAGAGTGGAAGGGTGGGGTGGGGCGGCCCGTGCTTTATGGAATGGGGCTGCACCGCTTGGCGGTGTGGGAGTCACTCGCTCGCACTCGTCTCGGTCAATGTCGCAGCTTCTCAGCGGGATCGGGCCTAGCCGGCCGTGTGCGATGTGCGATGGCTATGTGCTATGTGCTCGTGCAAAGTAAAGTGTGCGCAGCGGCGCGGGAGCGTCGCACGGGCGGCGGGGCAGCTGGCTTCTTATGCCGCCGGCTCGTGCTGTTGCGCAACATCAAGGGAGGCGGAGGCCTGCGGTGCTTGCAGGCTGACACTTGCTCGGGCGAGGCGACACACGAGCCGCGCTCCAGGCTGAAGGCCGTGGATTGCGCGTGTTTGGAGGCTTGCTGGGGTGCATGGGGGCTGCATGTGCTTGTTGGAGTAGATTGCCTCGCTGGCTGCTGTTCTCTGGCAGAGTGTTGGGTTACATTCCCCGCTTTTTGACCTGCAGGACTCGCATTACAGCGATGACGTCCGCGTCGCGCCACCCTTCTCTTCCTTTCGCCCCCCGGATCTGAGCATGTGCTCTCGCGCTCCACCCGCCTTTCAGTCATCACACACTGACCCACACTAACCACACACCCACCTCACCCGAACGGCCAACTCGGCCAGTATACCGCCGTGCCGAGCCGTGAGCCCAGGCTCGCAGATGCCCCCAGGCCCCAGACAAAGTCGATCGCCACAATGTCGGACCGAGAGCTGTTGGAGCCTCCGAGGAATGGGTCTAGCCGTGACGGCAGGACACATGCTCTTTGCCTCCCTCCCCCACCGTCTCCCCACTCTCGTCTTGCTTCGTCTCGAGTCCAGCCCGCCCCATACTCAGGCAACCCACTCGGTCCGTGAAGGGAACAAATCTTGCAGCCTACCTGTACCTGTGCAGGTGACCCACGTGATGACCCCACTTCGCTGCGGAATGCGGCACGCTGCTGCTAAACCCGGCTCAACTGCTTCACCGACGCTTGCCGACTCGTCGGCCCCCGCCGAGAGCCTGTAACGAGGCTGACGGCGTCGCGGACGGACCCCCGATACTCCGTGAATGGTGGTAGTGCGCCGACGGAGATCGGGGTCGACGCTTAGCGGGCCAGGGGTTGGCGCGCCGCGCGCTCCCGACGCTAGCGCGTCATGCGCATCTCAGGAGTCGCGCGTCAGACGGCGACCAGGGGCGGCGGAATGCGTCGAACGACGTTGCCTGAAGTTGGCCGGAGGCTGACTTGACGCGCGACGCTGACGAGGGCGAGGCAAACACTACGCTTCGTCTGTGCGGCGCGGGCCGTGTCGGGGCGCCTCTGCTTCGGCGCCATGGCGTGTGCACAGAGCTCCGAGCGCCGCGGCGCTTAGCTTGTCAGCCACAACGCGCTGCAGAACGGGCCTACTCGCCGACAATGGACGCCGTCCGGCCGGCAGAACGGCGGCACTCGCCGCTCGGCAGGCTTCCCCGCGGCCAGCGCGAGCGAGCCCAGCGCCATCGGTTGGTGGGAACGAGGCACTCGTGTCCTGGACGGTTCGGTCGCCTCGCGAGGTGACATTCCTTTGTGGAATGTGGGCGTCATGGACCTCGTTTTCTTGGGGACAAGACGCTGATAGATGGACGCGCCGGATAGTGAATCGCGCATGCCGACGGCAGAGACTCGCAAATGCCGAACTCGCTCCACACTCATCGCCCGCGATAGGCGTTTAGAAGGCCGAGGCTGAAGGGGGAACAACAACACACCCGTGGTATGAGTGCGTGGGCTGCGCCTCTGGAGGCGTCTGGCAGTGTCGGATGTCAGGCGTAGATCCGGTGCTGGCGCTGCCATCGCAGCTGAACACCGCTGGAAGGCGATACTCTGTTGTGTGCCAGGTATGCCGGACTCGGCTTGGCCACCCCTCCGGAGAGTGACGCCAATGGTCTGGACCGCTCGGCTCGCTGCCGACGAGGGGACAGACACTACTGGTATGGCCCAGCATAGCGCTTGCTCGGCAGCCGAGTTGCCCAGCGTGGGGGAGCGTCACGCACAATGTGGCATGCAGTGTGCCACCCAAAGTGGTGATGCCAAATGTGCCACACGCGTGGCGAGGTCAATGGCCAGCTCGGTGAGCGACTGAATGGCCAACGCCACTGCCACACTGCCACTGTCTCGGACTGCCATGATCTCACTGCATACAACATCTACTTCTTGGGGTCAACGAGGATCTTGACGGCCGTCTCGTTGCGGTGGATGAGCGTGTCGAACCCCTCGGTCACGAGCTGGTCGAGCCCGATCACACCGGTAATGAAGGGCTTGAGGTTGATCTTGCCGCTCTGGACGAGCTTGATCGTCTCGGGGTGCGAGTGGACGTAGGCGATGGTGCCGCGCACGTCAATCTCCTTGAGCACGAGCTTCTGCATGTCCATCTGCGCCTTGACGCCCCAGATCGAGACGACGACGACGACTCCGCGCGGCCGCACCGCGTCGATGAGCGTGTCAAACGCCGGCTGCACCGACGTGCATTCGAACGCAATGTCCGCGCCGCCGGGGCGCAGCCCCTGGATCGCCTCGACGACGTTGGTGTCGCGCGGGTCGAAGACGTGGTCCGCGACGCCCGTCTCCGCGGCCTTTTGCCGGCGCAGGCTCGACGGCTCCGAGATCGCCACGGTCAGCCCCTCGGCCTTGAGCACCGCCGCCGTGAGGAGGCCGATGGGCCCCGCCCCCGTGACGAGGGCAAAGTCCCCCTTCTTGCCCCCGCTCCGCTGGAAGGCGTGGTACGCGACGCTGAGCGGCTCGATCAGCGCCGCCTCGTCGAGCGGCACGTCGCCCACGGGGTGCACCCAGCGCTTCTCGACCACCACGCGCTCCGAGAGGCCCCCGCCGCGCCCGCAGAGCCCGATGAACCCCATCCCCTTGGAGAGGTGGTACGCGTCGTTGGCGGGCCCCGTGTCGACCTTGGGGTCGATGATGTAGGGCTCGACGACGACGCGGTCGCCCACCTTGACGTGGTCGACGCCCGCCCCGACCTCGGCGACGACGCCCGACATCTCGTGCCCCAGCGTGATGGGCGCCTCCTCCTTGCTCGTGGGGTGGGGGCGCCCGCACGTCGGCACGAAAATCGGCCCGTCGACGTACTCGTGCAGGTCGGAGCCGCAGATGCCGCAGTACGCAACGTCGATTGCCACGCTGCCGGGCTGGAGGGTGGGCTTGGGGATCGTCTCGATCCGGATGTCGCCGCGCGCGTAGTACCGCGCCGCGCGCATTGTGTCCTTCGTCATGTCGGTGGAGGTGGGGGTGCGGGTGGTGGTGGGAGGGTGGGGAGCGGGCGACGGTAAGAGGAGTGATGAGCTGGTGGAGCGTGCGTGAGATGTCGTGAGAAGCTGGTGAGGGCTGTGTGTGGGTCGTCGTCTCGACAGCGCCATCCTTCTTATACCACGCTGCCCGCTCCCACAACACAAATACATGGCGCTCATTGTCCTCGTGCCCAGCCCTCCCAGGTGCCCACTGCCCCATTGTCTCACGCCTCGGGTGCGGCCGAGAGCGCAATTGGACGCGGAGTGTGCCTTGCCGACCGGCTTATCGTTACCGGCAAGACGCCGAGTCACGTGGACACCACTGCCGCGGGGAACCGCACGCTGCCGTCGATGGGGACGCACCGACCGATGAAGCCGACGCGGGCGGTGCTCCTGTGCACTGATGAGCGCTCGAGGCACATGGGGAGGTTGGGCCTCGGAGCGGGAGATGTCCGCAGGAACCAGAGGGAGTATCAAGTCGCCGAGGTGAAACTTCGGTCGATCATCCCCAGAACCCCAAGGCCCTGCTGTCTGATGATTGATGGCATGCATATGAGTACAACAGTAATATGGGCTAGTAGCCGTCGCCATACGCTGCGCTGGCGGCAGCTTTGCGGCGCATTTCGTCGGCCAGTTTCGGGCAGTCGGAGAGGCCGTGGCCCAGGCCACCGCAGATCGGGCAGCCCTTGAGCTGTCCACCTGCCGCAGCGCGGGGGTCGTCGATGTCGAGGAGGAACTGCGGGATCCTGTGGTTAGCTATATTACGGACAACCGCTAGCTCACTTCTGCTTCGCCTCCATGAGGAGGTACTTGAGGTCGAGGAGGGTCTGCTCGCTTGTGCTGTTGTTGACGAACGTCGTCGCAACACCTGTCTTGCCCGATCGCCCTGTCCGCCCGATCTCGTGCACATAGTCCTCGATCTCCTTGGGCATCGTGTACACGATGACATGCTGGATCTCGTTGAAGTCAAGGCCCTTGGACGCGACGCCCGACGCGACCATGACGTCTTTGGCGCCCGACTTGAACGACTTGATCGCGTACTCGCGCTCGTCCTGCGCTGTTTGTTAGCTTCACTCGGGTTCTCAGCAGCTCACTCTTCGAGCCGTGGATCGCCACCGCCTCAACGCCCTTGAGGAGGAGGTACTCCTGGATGTCGTCGACCTCATTCTTGTTGTCGCTGAAGATGATGACAGGCGGGGGCGTCTTCTGCAGCACCTCGAGCAGGTACACCATCTTGGCCTCGGGCTTGACGTGCTCGACCTCCTGGATGACGTCCATGTTGGCTGCGCCCGCGCGGCCGACGTTGACAAGAAGTGGGTTGACGAGGGACGCCTGCGCAAAGTCCTGGATCTTGCGCGGCATGGTGGCGCTGAACAGAAGCGTCTGCCGCTGGTACTTGAAGTGGTCCATGATGCTGCGCACCGCTTCTTCGAACCCCATGTCGATCATGCGGTCCGCCTCGTCCATGCACATGTACTTGCAGTTGTCGGCGTTGAGGCGCCCGCGCTCGAGCATGTCGATGAGGCGCCCTGGCGTTGCCACCACGATATGAACACCCTTCTGCAGCACCTCGGCCTGGTCCGCCATGCTGATGCCGCCAATGCACAGCAGACTCCGGAGCTCGGGGTACTTGCCGCCTTCAGAGAGCTTGGTGCACATGGCTACGCAACCCTCGTACGTCTGCCGGGCGAGCTCTCGAGATGGGCAGATAATCAAGCCGACGGGCCCCTCGCCCTTGACGAGAGGGAGCTTCATCTCCATCTCAAGCGATTTGAGGATGGCGGGGAGCGTGAAGGTGAGGGTTTTGCCAGAGCCTGTGAAAGCAATACCAATCATGTCGCGGCCGGCGAACCTGGTGTCAGCTGGAAGGAACGACCTCGGAAGCTGAAAGTCTGTCCACTCACGCCGTCGGCAAGCCCTGCATCTGAATCGGGGTAGGCCGCGCGATCCCCTTGTTCGACAGATACTCGAGGAGGGGTGGGGGGATCTTCATGTCCTGCCGTCAGCGTGCGCGCAGTTGGTGAACTCACGGCAAAGTGCTCGATGGCTGGTGGTGGGTCCTCGCCCTCGAGAATGATCGCGTGCTTGTCGCGTACAGCCTGCTGTCCCGCTGGCCCAAGGTCGCGGATATACCCTGGCGGACGCCACGTCGACTTCATGCTCTGGGTGTACGTCTTGCCGTGCGCTATCTCTTGGACGCTCGCGAGTTTCTTCTGCCCGCGCTGCACCTGGGCAAGCAGCGCAGCCTCTTCTTCCGCCTGCTTCTGCGCCTCCGTCTTGCTAGCATCTGCTGTCAGCTTACTAGCTCCTTCCTAGCTGACTCACCCTCAAGCTCCTTTTGGCGCTTCACCTCCTGCGCCTCCTGGAGGAGAGTGCGCTGCTGGCGCGCCTTCTCGCGCTCCCGCTCGTTCGCCTCGTCTAGCGCCCGCAGCGCGTCCTTCTCCTCCTCGAGCTCATCGGTTGTCTTGATCTTCTTGGAGACGTGACGTCCCGGCCCGAGCTTGGAGAGCATCTGGGCTCGCCGCTTCGCGACGCGCACGTATGGTTTGTAGTCCTGTGGGAGGTCATCGTCGACGACCGGCGAGACGGAGCGCGTTGATGGGCCTGCGGACGAGGCCATTGTCAACCGTCTTGAGCTGAGGTGAGAGAACAGGCACTGTCAGAAAGATCGAGGAGCCGGTGTGGAGGTCGGTTTGAGTGAATGTTGGGTGGCAAAGTGGAGGCGAGTGGAGGTTGAGAGGCAATAACAATAGGAATCAGCGCCGCGTGGGAATACTTCCGCTAACGCCGTAACCCCGTCTCACCGTACGGGGTGATGAGTGAGCTTAGCCGCTGGAGGGTTGCACTTGCGCCCACAGCTGGCACCCCACAACCACAACCACCGCACACCACCAACACACCTCATCTCGTCAACACCCCTCTTCCATCCATCTCCACACAATCCTCCTTCTCCATCTCTTTTCTCTCTCTCCTCATATCCATCGTACCAAGGACAGCACAGCTCAATCCCCTCGCGTCCTTGCTGTGCAGCTCTCAACTGTTCTCGTGAGTGTTGCGCAAGTCAGTGCGAGCTCAAGCTGATACCGCTGCTCCCGCCCTGACCTGCGCCACCCCTCGTTGAATCATCCGCCTTCCCACAGCCCATCGAAGTCTCCTCATCTCAACTGTAGCATCAACATCTAACACACCTACTCCCCGGCACGATGGAGGTAAGTCCCCTTGCCCGCGCCCCACTGCGCATGCGCGCGACGCGTCGCCGCTAACACGTGTACAGGCCATCCTTGACACCTCCAAGGATCTCGACGTCAAGTACGTGCGATGGATCCCATGTTGTTGTGCGCGCAATACTGACGCCCCGCAGCCTGCTTGACCAGGTGGTCACGACGTTCTACACCGGCGCGGGAGCACAGGTGCGTCTCGCCCCGCATACATTGCGAGAAAGATGGCTGACCCATCGCAGCAGCAGCAGGCCCAGCAGGTCCTCACGCAGTTCCAGGAGAACCCCGACTCGTGGCAGCGTGTCCCGGCGATTCTCGAGTCCTCTGGGAACATCAACACGAAGGTGAGGTTCCGCAATGCGCCCGCGCTCACACCAGTTCATCGCGTTACAGATCCTCGAGAAGCTTATCCAGACCAGATGGAAGACGCTTCCCGCCGACCAGCAGGGCGGCATCCGCAACTTCATCGTCCAGGTCACTGTTGACGTCTCGAGCGACGAGACGCGCATGCGCCGCGAGAAGAGCTACCTCAACAAGCTCAACCTCGTCCTCGTGCAGGTGCGTTTCGTCCTCCCGCAAGCTGGCTGACCAAAGATCCTCAAGCAGGCATGGCCCAAGGACTGGCCTTCCTTCATTCCCGAGATCACCGCGTCGTCGCGCGGCAACCTGTCGCTCTGCGAGAACAACATGGTCATTCTCAAGCTTCTGTCGGAGGAGATCTTCGACTACTCTGCCGAGCAGATGACCCAGGCCAAGACCAAGTCGCTTAAGCAGACCATGTGCGGCGAGTTCTCGGACATCTTCACCCTCTGTAACGAGGTGCTCGAGAAGGCCAACAAGCCCAGCCTCATCAAGGCCACCCTCGAGACCTTGTTGCGATTCCTCAACTGGATTCCGCTCGGCTACATCTTCGAGACCCAGATCATCGACTTCCTCGTGTCCAGGGTAAGTGAACGGCACTCGCGCACGCGCAGCAGCTGACATGACCAGTTCCTCGAGGTGCCCGAGTTCCGCAACGTCACGCTCAAGTGCTTGAGCGAGATCGGCGGCCTGAACGTCGGGCCAGAGTACAACTCGAAGTTCGTCATCCTCTTCCAGATGGTCATGACCAGCGTCAACCGCATGGTCCCACCAAGCACCGATCTCGCGGCTGCGTACGCATCGTCGGACGACGAGGACCAGCAGCTCATCAAGAACCTCGCCCTCTTCCTCACCAACTTCCTCCAGTCGCACCTCCGCTTAATCGAGACGCCCGAGTCCAACGAGCTCCTCATCAACGCGCACCTCTACCTGATAAAGATCTCCACGGTCGACGACCGCGAGGTCTTCAAGATTTGCCTTGAGTACTGGGGCAAGCTCGTCGCTGAGCTCTACGAGGAGATCCAGTCGCTCCCCATGGGCGACATCAACCCCCTCATGAACCTCAACCTCGGCGGCATGGGCGGCGTCAACGGGCCCCAGTCGGTCGGCCTGAACGGCGCCCCGTTACGCAAGAACACCTACGCCGAGATCCTCTCCAACCTGCGCTTAGTCATGATCGAGAAGATGGTCAAGCCCGAAGAGGTGAGTTCACGTGGTTGAATTGGCTAACTCGTCCAGGTTCTCATCGTCGAGAACGAGGAGGGAGAGATCGTCCGCGAGTTCATGAAGGAGAGCGACACGATCGTGCTCTACAAGAGCATGCGCGAGGTGCTCGTGTACCTCACCCACCTCGATGTCTCGGACACGGAACAGATCATGACGGACAAGCTCGCCAAGCAGATTGACGGGTCCGAGTGGTCGTGGAACAACCTCAACACTCTCTGCTGGGCCATCGGCTCCATCTCTGGTGCGATGAACGAGGAGACTGAGAAGCGCTTCCTCGTCACCGTCATCAAGGACCTGCTCGGCCTGACGGAGATGAAGCGCGGCAAGGACAACAAGGCCGTCTGCGCCTCCGACATCATGTACATCGTCGGCCAGTACCCTCGCTTCCTCAAGGCGCACTGGAAGTTCCTGAAGACGGTCGTCAACAAGCTCTTCGAGTTCATGCACGAGACCCACGAGGGCGTGCAGGACATGGCGTGCGACACCTTCATCAAGATCGCGCAGAAGTGCCGTCGCCACTTTGTTATGCAGCAGGCGGGCGAGCACGAGCCGTTCATCGACGAGATCCTTCGCACCCTCCACCGGATCACCGTCGACCTGCAGCCCCAGCAGGTCCACACCTTCTACGAGGCGGTCGGCTACATGATCTCGGCGCAGCCCAACAAGCCGACACAGGAGCGCTTGATCGAGAAGTTGATGGAGCTGCCCAACAACGCATGGGACAACCTTATGCAGCAGGCCGCGAGCAACGTCGACGTCCTCGGCAACCCCGAGAACGTCAAGATCATGTCCAACATTCTCAAGACCAACGTCTCGGCCTGCACGTCGATCGGCTCGTTCTTCCTCCCCCAGCTCGGCCGCATCTGGCTCGACATGCTCGGCCTCTACAAGGCCGTCTCGGGCATCATCTCGGAGCAGGTCGCGTCCATGGGCCTGGTTGCCACCAAGACCCCCAAGGTCCGCTCGCTTCGTACGATCAAGAAGGAGATCCTCAAGCTCGTCGAGACGTACGTCAGAAAGGCCGAAGACCTCGAGGGCGTCAACCAGAACCTCATCCCTGGCCTCCTCGACGCCATCCTGGGCGACTACAACCGCAACGTGCCCGCTGCACGTGACGCCGAGGTCCTCAACGTCATGGCCACGATCGTGTCCAAGCTCAGCAACCTCCTTGTTCCCCAGATCCCGCCTATCCTCGACGCCGTGTTCGAGCCCACGCTCGACATGATCAACAAGGACTTTGCGGAGTACCCCGAGCACCGCGTCGGCTTCTTCAAGCTCTTGCGTGCTATCAACTTGACCTGCTTCCCCGCCCTCCTCGAGTTGCCACCACAACAGTTCAAGCTCGTCATGGACTCGGTCGTCTGGGCGTTCAAGCACACGATGCGCGACATCGCCGACACTGGTCTGAGCAGTGAGTTACGGAGATGTTTCCGGTAAGCTGACATCAGTCGCGTTCGAGATTGTCAACAACTTTGCCGCCTCGACGCCCGACATTTCGGGCCAGTTCTACCAGCAGTACCTGCTCTCGCTGCTGGGCGACGTCTTCTACGTCCTCACTGACGCCGACCACAAGAGTGGTGAGTCTCAGCTTGCCCCCTGCCTTCTACAAGCTGACAACCAGGCTTCAAGATGCAGACGATCCTCCTCGCGCGTCTCATCTCGCTTGTCGAGGCCGGCGGCGTCCAGGCGCCGCTGTTCAACCCCGCGGAGCACGAGCCGGGCATGACCAACGCCAACTTCCTCAAGGGGTACATTGCCAACCTCCTCACCAACGCGTTCGGCCACATGGCACCTGCGCAGATCAACGCCTTCGTCCAGCTCATGTTCGACAACGCAGGCGACCCAGCCAAGTTCAAGCTCACGCTGCGCGACTTCCTCATCTCCCTCAAGGAGTTCAGCGGTGCCGACAGTGCCGACCTCTTCATCGACGAGAAGGAGGCCGAGGCGGAGCGCAAGGCCGCTGCGGAGCGCGAGACTGCGCGTCGCGTCCCGGGCATGCTCAAGCCATCGCAGCTCGACGACGACGCCGACTTGTGAGCGGCGTGAGCGGAATGGGGACCGTGCAACGCGCCCATGTATCAGCGCGATCACGAGACGTTGGAGTCATTTGCATTATGTTTGCATAGAGTGGGGCACGTGCCCACTAGTGTTTACCCGAGCGACGATATCAATACATTGTTTATGAAGCCACTACTGCAGCGGGTGGGCGCTCATGGCGAAGACATTGATGGTCTTGAGAGTGTGAGGCTAACACCGGGTGTGGTGGTGTGGGAGAGGTGGTGGGCAGCGGCGATGCTCGACGGTATATCCTCCACCTTGCTACGCCGACCTCACATCCCTTCCCAAGTGCCCCCCTGCCCTCGGTGCTGGTCCTTGCATCGCAACCACCACTACGGCCATCTACTGATCTACTGAACCTAGCTCATGCCTGATCGTCGCATCGTGGCCAGTGCCACGTCTCGAGTCGCACGAGCCACTCGTTGATCGTTGCGCTCACCACTCTCTGAGCAACAAAGCGTAACGCTTAAACAACACTACGTTCAGCTGGAATCGCTCACTACGCACGGCACGGTAACAGCAAGGCGCGCGGCGACATGCCACATCCGTCGATCCCCATACCCCGCGTGTGCCTGCCGCCAAGTGAGGTGCCAAGGAACAGTCGTCAACGGGGCCCAACCCAAAGTCTAACGGACGGAAGCTGGGGCCAGTTCGCGGCTCAGCGGAGCCAAGAGCTACGACTGTTTGGGCACTCTGCATCTGCTGCTGCATAGTTTGCCCCGCGGCCACTGCCTGTCTACCCCGTGGAGTCGACGACTCCAGATGCGTGTCTGGTCGTCCCATGCGCCGTTGGAACGTGCTCGTCCGCGTGTGCTGACGTTACATTGGGCCGGAAGCTGCTCGCTCCGTCCTCGCTTGGTGTCCGCTGCCTTTGGGGTGCTCCACACCGGTGGCAGCTACTCCGCAGCCGAGCACGACCCGCATTCCCGACCCGGGCATCCCGGGGTATGTCCACCGCAGCGCTTGTTCGGACTGGCGTCGGCGCGTCGCGTCGCGCGCAGTTTCACACCAACAGCTGGCCGTTTCACACCGACGCCATGCCGGTGGCCCCGGCGTGGGTGGAATGGGTGTCACTCTGTCAGGTAGTGGGAGGCAGGAACGGGGGAGCGCTGGATGGATGTTTCACCCAGCAAAGGTTGCTCAATTGATGGGAAGCGGTGTCCTGAGATTGCCTCGGTGATGGAAACGTCTGGGCGGCGCGGGTAGAGGGGGAGGGGGAGGTATGTTGCGCTGCGATGTTGCGAGGCGACGCTGTGCGATGCGAGCGGCGTTGCCTGTCGGCGAGCGAGCGTTGCGTCCAGCGACGCAGAATGGAAGCACGGAAGCACGCCACCACGACCCCATTCCCCCGCACCCTGGCCTTCATTCCTGCTTATCGTCCCCATGTGAATAGGCCATGTGTGAATGAATAAATAGTGAAACAGGCATCTCGTCCTGAGTCTCTGCTGCGACGCTATCTCTCCCTGTGTCCAACAGTACTCTACGAATCGCTAGCCATCCGGACCGTCCTGCAGGGCGGCGGCACCGGGGAGGAGGGGGGACGACGTCGCCGCCCCCGCCTCGCAACCGTGTCTGGTGCCGACGCGCCGGTCCGCCCGGCAGCGGCACAGTGCGTTGCGCAGTGTGACTGCTCGGCGCGGGTGCCGTAACACGGAAGCATGGAAAGAGCCGTGGAACGCGGACCTTGGCCACTCAAAGGGGACTTACGCAGGTGGCGGTGGAAGTAAATCAAGCCTCCCTGGCTTGCTAACGAGATTACGCGCGCCCGATCCTGGGGATCTCCTTTTTGCCGCGCCTCTGCTGGGGTGCTCTTGTCAGCTGCCTCGGATGGGATTGTGTTTGGCGCAATTCGCAACTGTGTAGACTAGAGAGCGCGCCGCCGATCCGGGCGGATCGAGCCCTGATCCGAGCCAAAGTTTACTCTGTCCCGTGTTGCTGAGAAGAGAGGAGAGAGCACAGAGGAGTGGCAGAGCGACATGTTACCCGCGAGGGTTCATAAACGTGGTCGTTGGGCCCTGTCCTTGGCAAGCCATGCATGGACTCCAACGGAGGGAGGTCAGACCTCTTGCCTGTGAAAGCATGCATGTTCGTCCCGCTCCCGCACCGTCATGAATGATCAGTTCAGGTGCTCGACCCCCTTGAACCCCTTTGACCTTGGATAGCCTCTACCCTTGCTTCCAAACTTGTCGACAACCCAGGCATGCAGGCGAACGGCGTCTGAAGAGAGCAGTTGAGTAGTGTTGTGTTGGGTGCAGTAGGCAGGTACAGAGAGTACTCTAGTGCTAATGGTAACTGTAGCAGTGTCGGTTGCTCCCCTGTCTCTCAGTCTCTCAGTCTCTCTGTTGCTGCTTCTCATCATTCATCACTTGGCACCCTCGCCCTCTCCCTCTCGCACTTGCTCTCTTGTTTCAGCTTTCCCTCATTCTCCATCACTCGTTGCAACTAGTTTGCACAACACTCTCTTCTAGTCTTCTACCATACTCTTACTCCCTACTCTTTACTCCCCCTCCCCCTCCCACTCGGCGCCGAGAGAGCGAGCCTCCTCTTCGCCCTCACTCGTTCTCTCCTCCCCTCCTCTCCCCATTCACACCTTCGCACCGCCGGTCGGCATGTTCTTCCCCTAACCTGTCACCTCGTACACCGTTCGCCCTGCCCTCGCCCCCCAACGCACCGCCTCCCCTCCAGCATCTTCTTGATCTACCCACATCTCCCCATCCCGACATGTTCTCCAACGGCGCCGGCGCCGTCCAGCTCAACGAGCGGGGAACGCTCGTGGCTCGTGTCGGCGCGAGCCAGGACCAGAGCAACAACAACAAGTGGGCGCAGTCGCCAGGTGAGTTGATACACTAGCCGAACACATTCCGCACATCAGGACCCCAGAAGTCCTTTCTTCAGATCCTCAGATCCACTGACGCCCCCAGGCGCCATTGCCGGCTTCACCATCGTCTTCTCCATCGTCGCTGCCGGATGTGTCTACCTCCTCTGGCGCGGTCCGAACCGCAGGGCCTTCCCCTGCATCAAGCCCAGGAAGGCCTCTGCTCAAGCGCCCAAGGATGTTGAGGGCAACGTGTTCCCAGACGACTACAGCGCGCGTGGACCCGCCAATTGGCGCGACACGATTGTGCGTAAGGAAGCCTTCTTCCCTGTGCCAAAGGGAACTGCTCCGTCGGACAGCGAGAAAGACTATGCGCTCCACCCTCAGCGCACCGCCTCGCTCTACTCCTACGATAGCAAGTACACGGCGGCCACCACGCTCAATGGGGCGCCTAGCCGCAACTCGCGGACCTCGTTCCAGGACCACCGTGCCTCGCGCGCCTCGGGCAGCCGCCGTCCGCCCAGCCTTGGCGCCGCATCGGCCCTCAGCATCCCCGAGCTGCCCGAGGCCGCTTATCTCGCGACGCAGGACCACCTCTTCGGGCTCCCCGTCCAGACGCCGCAGTCGCAGTACCAGTCCCCGCTCCCGCGCTCGCCCGCCAGTACTGCGCCACAGACCGACTACTTCGGCCCAGCCTCGCCCGGCCTCCTCTCCGCCAACTCGGCGTACGGCCGCTCGCCCGCAACGTCCCCCCCTGCGGCGGCGGCAGCGAACCGTCGCTCCCTCGTTCGCAAGTCCGTTGGCTCGGTCGGTATCCCTTCGCCGCTCGCACAGTCGACCATCTCGCACGAGACCGAGCATCCCCAGCGCCCCGACCTCCGCAAGTCTCGCACCGTGAGCTTTGTTGATAAGCCCGGATCGCGGCCGCAGAGCACGTCAACGCCCTCGCCCCCGCGCACGCAGAGCAGGACAAGCACGCGGTCCGCGCCGTCAGGGCAGCTCCCGCCCGGTGCGGGCCACCCCCTCGAGCCCGTGCCCCCGGTTCCGCAGTTCCTCCGCGCCGGCGGCGCCGACGAGGCCGTCCCCATGGCAGTGCCTCGCGTCTCGTGGAACGGTCCCGGCTTCACCCCCGACGCCGGACCGTCCAAGCCTGTTGAGCAGTTCCAGCTCCCCGACGGCGCGTACCCGCCCACTCACCCCGTGGCACTGGCGCACGCCAAGCTCTCCTCCGCGTCTGCCAGCCCGCCATCGCCCTCCCCATCCACTTTCGCCCCCGCCCTCCCGTACGCTACCCCTCCTCAGTCGCCGCCCACCAAGCGTGTTCCGACGGCGCCAGGTTACGTGTCGCGCTTCTCGCGCTCGCCCAGCGCCAGCGCGAGTCCCCACACAGCACAGGGCGGCTACGCGCCCGAGGCTCTGAGCTCGCCGCCGCTGCGCGGTGACGAGTTCAGCGAGGAGCACCTCGACTCTTCCACGTCTGGGTCGCGCTCCGGGTCGGCATCCCCGCCCTCCTCGACCCCGCCGACGAGTGTGAGCCACTACTCGACGCCCGCGAGCTCGATCGCGGGCCACGGCGCACGCGTCGTCAGTGGCAAAAAGCCTGGACACAAGAAGGGCGGCTCGACCAGCAGCTCGCCCAGCTCGTCCACTTCCTCGCGCAAGAGAGGACTGTGGTTCGAGTCGGCGGACAAGCCCGCCCCTACCGGCCTCGGTATCGCCACCCCTCCCACCGTGACGGCCCCGGCCCGCGTTTGACATGGACAATTGACGTTGTACACTATAGAGCGTGGGCAGGCATGCACGATTGCCTGCGCTGAAACCCGCGGGGATCGCCCGAGCATGGGAGCGATAGCACACGCACACAGTCGCACTGACGCAACGGGATCGACACGGATCGTAGAATGCGGAACGCGACATGCCGCAGACGATGAGAGCTAACAAAAAGAAGCGCTGTAGAACTAACACGATGATCTGCCAGATTCCGCAGTCTTCGCCACATTCGCCCCGATCCCACGTTCGCATTCTCGAGCGACAACGTTTACACAGTGACTCTGCACGCGCGAGTCAATGTTGCTTCGTTGTTGGTGCTTCTGAGGCCCAAGCCGCAAGTGGCTTGTCTGTGGTTCTGGAGCAAGACGCGAGAGACCGTGCGCGCACGGACGTTGGTCGAGGAAGCACTGTGGGCGACCTCGCACGGTGACGCAAAACATGCACCAAACATTGTGCGGAGCCTCGCACCCAGCACCCAGTCGCACCATTACTCACCCACCCTCGTCCCCACCGCCCACTCGTCCTCACTCGCTTGGTCTCTCACCCACTCCCACCCATCCACTCTCCCCCTGTCCCCCCTCCTTGCCCCACCGCGAGCAGGTGCACAGCCCTACGCGCCTCGCTCGTCCCACCCGCCACCCGCCACCGTGGCACACAAAAGCCCAGTTGGATGTACGCCTTCCCCCCTCCCCACCTCCCACACTACCACATCCACCCGCCTCACCCCCACTACGCAATGCAGCCCATGCAGCCCATGATGGGCGTGCCCGGTATGGTCCCCATGGGCGCCGTGCCCGGCATGGTCCCGATACACGGCCACGGCGTCGGAATGGGCATGCCCATGCACCAGAACATGCAGCTCCCGCAGGGGTACGAGCTCCCGCGCCTCTCGTATACCCCCGACCGCGGGTGGGGCGCCTGGGACCTCGCGAGCCGACACTACTCGGGCACGCGTCTCGACCGCAGCTGGCTGGACAGCCTGGTGAGTGGATGAGTTGCGGAGGTGGGGAGGGGATCCGAGATCAAGCGGAACGGGAGGAACAACAAAGGACCGCGCCGCCACCCACTGTCCCGGCCAACCTGTCCCAGAGCCCCCCTTAGCAGTGCCCCGCTCATGCCAGATGTCCCGCATCGCCGAGTTCATGGACAACCGCCAGCTGAGCGAGGAGGCCGCGTACAGTTCCTTTGTCCGGGTCTACCACAAGGGTGACGGGGTTGACGCTGGCAACCGCTCGCTCGGCGGCGCGGCCGCGTACCAGGCTTACCTGTGAGCTTTAACATCCCCACGTCGAGCTAACACCAGGCTCTGGTCGCGCGACCACTGGCCAATCTTCTCGCAGAACTCGCACGACAGCAACATGGTCCTCATCGGGAGCATGGCGGTCGCCGAGCGTAAGTTGCCCCCAACCGCGGCACTGATTCAGTCCATCGTCTCTGGGACATTCTCGACCCGCGGTCGTCGCGCGCCAAGCTTAGCATTGCGAGCGAGTACGCCGCCGCCACCGTGCGCTACCTGTACGACCGCGTATGTCCGCCCCACTTCACCGGCTGACAGCAGCACTTCATCCAGACCGGCTACGGGATAGGCCACGTTCAGCCCGGCGCGGGGCTCACCGCTGGCTACCACCGCGCGCCGTACTCGTACGTCGAGCGCCGACGCCGCCGCGACTCGGACTCGGACTCGGACTCGTCTGTTCGCTCCCGTCGCTCCCGTCGCCACTCGCGCCGCTACGACGACTACGTCCAGCCCCCGCCGATGATGCAGCCCGGCGTGCCCCTGCAGCATGGGATGATGGCTGGCGTCCCCATGCAGCCTGGCATGCAGCCCGGCATGGCGGGGCAGTATGGGTATGCGCAGCAGCCGTACGCGGCGGGTCACCCTGGTTACGCCGCGGGCTACGCTGGCCAGCAGGCTTACGTCCCTCAGGCCGGTGCCGCCGGCTACTACCCCGCCGCAGCGGGCGGAGGGTACGTTATGGACCCCAACATGCAGGTAAGTCCGTCCGCAACCTCCAGATGCCCCCCCGTGAACCACAACCACCACAACCACCACAATCATCACAATCATCACCACCACAACCACAACCACAACTGTGCCCAAGGGCACACGTACCCCTCTACCCACATCCCTCTCAACGCGGCACATCGCCACGCTCTCCTCCCCTTCCTGTCCTCTCTGTACCACGCCCTCGTGTCGCTCGTCACTCTGCCCCCGCATCTCCTCCTGCGTGGGTACGAGGCCACCCGCAGGGTGCCCGCCCATGTGCAGCGTGGAGCGCGGGGTGTGCGCGACACGGGGAGAGACATAGGTCACGCCCTGGCCGAGCGTCTGACTCTCGACGCGCTTGCGCGGAGGCATAGAGCCCAGCGCGATCGCGCTGAGGAGGACGCGCGCGAGGGGCTGGCCGGTTTGGGTGCCCTCTTGCAAACCCTCTCTTACAGACCAGTATCGTGATCCCGCCCAGGCCGCCCAGTACGCGCAGGGATACTACCCCCAGGCGCAGGCGTATGGTTACCCCCAGCAGGGCTACCGCTACTACTAGCCGCGCCCCGCGAGCGCGGCGAACGTGTGCGGAGCCGGTGCGAGCGCAGCGAGTGCATGTGGAGTGATGCGTGGGTGAGGCTGGAGCGGCTGGAGTGAGCATGGGCATGAGCGTGAACGTGAAGCAGGGGATGAGGGCTCAAGACGACGCAAGCTCAACGTCAAGGTAAGCGGGAGCAAGCGGGGTCGAGCAAGTCTCGGGCGATAGAAAACGTAGTTGTTACAGTAATGCGTCGGGCCATAGAATGCAGTGCTAGTTTGTCTCTCGACTGGTGCGGTGGTGATTACTCGGGCAGCGGTGTGGGCTGGACGAGGGGTTCGGGGCTGTCATCAGCTACTTCGGCCTGCTATGAGCTGGACCCACCGTAACGCGAAAACAATCTTCTTGCGCACAACACCGACGACCTCGTAGTGGCGTGTGCGCTCCGGCCTGGCAGCTCGCCGCCTCGCGCGGTGCCGCTCCTCCCTCTCACGCGCCGCGCGCGCCTCCTCGCGCCGCCGCTCGCGCTCCTCCTCCGCCTCCTCCTCGTCAAACTCGGACGGCGGCAGCGTCCCAAACCGCGCGACGGGCGAGCTGTCGAGGTCGGACGAATAGTCGTGCGCGCTGGAGGGGTGGAAGCTGAGCGGCGACGAGGGCGGGAGCGATGGCGGGGCACGCCTCGGCGTAACCTGTTCGGGGAAGAGGGGCGGCTCGTCCTCCTCCTCGACCTCGTCGAGCGGGCGCTTCTGCGCGAGCGGGCTGAGCTGAGCGGCGCTGGCCCTCCTCCCTGGCCCGCGCTTGGGCGTGCGCTCCTCCTCCTCGTGGTCTGCGTCGCTCTCCTCGTCCTCTGCGTCACCTTCTAACGTGCCCGCGGCGGTGGGGGCCTCCGCGCGCCGGATGACAGCATAGGGCTTGGGCAGGGTGGCAATCTTGCCGTGGAGGAGGTGGTGCTGTCCGATGTGCAGTGTGGGCCGGTCCTGGCGTGAGCGAGGCATAACGGGGCCAGATGGAGCAGCTTTCAGGTCTACGACAGCTGCCAGAGACCACCACTCACCGGCCGGTCTAGTCCCAGCACGCCGACGACACCACCGGCCTGGTCGCCTTCCCAGCTTAGCTCGCCCTGGAGCTCGATGACGACGAGCTCGCCACCGATCTCGGCCAGCGGCCCGGTGCCCGTGGACTTGATGAAGTGGTGGGGGTGTAGGGGGAGGTGGATACGCATGATCTGATGGACTGATGAGAGAGAGTAATGTTGTCGAGTTGAAGCGAAATGACAAACGCGTCGCGTCGCGCCATCCAGGCACGACCCGAGTTGAGGAGGCCACGTGGCTTGGCTTGGGGGGCGTGATTTTGCCGCCGGCCCGGACATGTCTCACTCTTTGCCTTTGGGGGGACCCTGTCAACTGTGCACCTCTCTCTCTCTCTACATCTTTCTCTTCTCTCTCCTCTCTCTTTCTGTATCACACTCTCACATACCCATAATGTCCGGCCTCCCCCAACCCGAGCTCCACAAGGACGCCAAGTTTGTCTTCCTGTCCGACTGGGTGAGTCGCGTCTCCCGTGGAATGGTACACGAGAAGCACCGAAGCTCGGGGATGGAATGCGCCGGGGTCGAGGAGAGGAGCGATGCGGTGGAAGGACAGAGTGCTAACGCCAGGACGGGACCATCACGGACAAGGACAGCAACGACTTCCTCGTCGACAACCTCGGCTTCGGCGCTGAGCAGCGGTGAGTGCTCCCCTCTGGTGGACGGGGGTGCGATGGAGCCAAGCGCGTCATGCCGAGCGCCTCGAGCGAGATCTCGATCATGAGGCACGGCCACGTTGGGCCAGTGCGTCGACGGCGGGAGGAGAGTAGCCGGGCGCTGGGAAGTCCCACACTCCTCCTGGCCGAGACGGCGATGGAGAGGCGATGGCCGCGATCGCTGCGAGCTGCACGCGGTGATCGAACGATCGCTGGGGCGCTCCTGTTGGCGTTGCGTCGCTTGAACGGGTAGAACCCAACGATCGCGCAGCAGCCGTGGCACTGGCGCTGTCCCCGCAACCGCAGCAGTCACGCGACAGCAATCATGAGCCTGGCCAGGCCCACTGAGGCCGTGCGATGCCGCGCACAAGCGCGCTCGAGCACCTCACCCTGCTCGCGCCAGTCTCGCACCCGTCTCCCATCATTGCCCCTCCACGCACCCTCTCCTCTTCTCGTGGCCTCTGCTTCCTTTCCTCGCCCCCTCCGCGCACGGCGAGGCACCGCTAACCCACAGCAAGGCCGACAACGTAAAGGTCCTCACGGGCGAGAGCAACTTCCGCGATGCGTTCCGCGTCATGATGCAGAGCGTCAAGGTGCCGTACGAGGAGTGCAAGGAGGTGCTGCGGCAGAGTGAGTCCACCTGTGGCCTGTTGCCAGTGGGGCCGGGCGTGTCCAGAAGCCCGAAGACGGAGCTGCGGATTGCCGACGGGGGCGGATCTGCGGGCGCAGAGGGCACAGCGGGCAACGGTGACATGCCGCGGATCGCGCCGCGCCCCTGTGTCACCGGCGTCACCATCTGCGCTCCGCTTATCACGGCGCTTATCTGTTCGCCACCTACCACGCCCCGTTTCACTAGCGTCACCCCCTCCAGCCCGCTCACACCCGCGCTAACGCCAGACATTGACCTCGACCCCGGCTTCCTCGAGTTCTACACCTGGTGCAAGGAGAACGGCATCCCCCTTATCATCGTGTCGTCCGGCATGGCGCCGATTATCCGTGCGGTCCTCGAGAAGCTTGTGGGCGTGCAGGAGGCGTCGCAGATGGAGATCATCGCCAACGACGTCAAGTACACCGACGCCGAGGGCAAGGGGAACACGTGGGACATTGTCTACCGCCACCCCGAGAGCGGGTTCGGGCACGACAAGAGCCAGAGCATCATCCCGTACCGCTCGATCCCGTCGAGGCCGACCCTCTTCTTCGCCGGCGACGGCGTGAGCGACCTCAGCGCCGCGCGCCACGCCGACCTCCTCTTCACCAAGGTCAAGCCCGAGGGGAACACGGACCTCGCCAAGTTCTGCGACCGCGAGGGCATCCCGCACGTCAACTTCCTCGACTTCCGCAAGGTGCTCACCCTCGTCAAGGAGGTCGTGGCGGGCAAGAGCACCGAGCAGGTGATCAAGGAGAACCAGTAGGCGCTTCGTGAGCGCGTTATTGCCTGTGATTTGAGCGGATAGAGATAGAGGAGGTAGAGAATGCATAGACTTAGAGCGAGTATGTGCCGCCCACCGGGTGTCATTGTCAATTGGAGGCGGGGATCGGTTGTTGATTAAGCATGCTGACATATGCATAGTCGGGTTGCCTGAGAGTCATGAGTGTGGCACTGGCGGTGAGTACGGAAACATGTGGTGGCAACTAGCACGGTACATTATTGGGTATCCTCTATACAAGTCTAAGTCTATCTACTGGCCCTGCGTAGGACCATTGGTCGCATGGCTGGTGCCCGGCTCGTCTCCCGAGACTACCGAGCCTCCTGCCTTCGCCTCAGCCTGGAGCGCATGTTTCCGGTTGCGCTTGGCCTTCATCTCCTCCTTCTTGTCCTTTGAGGCCCCCCCAGACCCTGACACGCCAGTCTCCAACCTGAGACGGTCCAGCTCGCTAGACATACCCCTATTGACAAAGGTGAGGCCGCCCTTGGGCTTCGACTGCGCCGTCTTGCGGGTCTTGCCAGCCTGACGGGCCTTTGCCGGCTGGCGGGCCTTGACCGGCGAGCGCGCATTCTGATCCGCAAGCGGAGGTCGTACAGCCAATACGGCCTGCTGAGCAGGAGCCGCATTGTCAGCGCCCGGCCCCGGGAACAAGGTGGGAGCAGGAGGCGCATCCTCATCATATAACCCGCCAGCTATATACTCGTCAAGGGCCCGGAGGGCCTCATTGGAGACGGGGGTCGGGAGGTATGCCGCCCCCTCGAGTTGAGGCCTGAGCTGGGTGGGGGCCACTGCGGCGGTGGCGTGCCACTGTGACGCAGGGGCCGACATGAGGTGCTGCGGCGGCGGGACGGGAGAGGCAGCAGCAATCGCCTCAGCGTTGGGGGGCGGGTAGGGGGCGTTCTGCACCATGGGGAGGTTTGGGGTTGATCCATGGGCAAAGGGAGCGAGATAGGGGTTGCAAAGGGCCACGATGCCCCACAGGGCATTCTGCTCCGCATCGATGGCCTGCAGCTCGTGGTTGATGGCCGACAGCTGCTCTTGGAGATGACTGTGACGCGCCCCCAGCTCGAGCAGCCTCTGAAGGCTCTGGGTGACTAACTGGGCCTGGGCCTCCATGGGAGGCTGTCCCTCGACATTGGCAGTGTTGAAGGGGGGTTGGGACCCCATAGACATGTTGGCTGTGTTGGCGGTGGGGAGGGCGACGTTGAAGGGCATTTCTACGTGTGAGTTCGGGAGGAGTTGTAGATTATGCGTGGGGAGGTGGAGTGAAGAACCAGGATACCAGCTCCAGGAGGCTTTTATCCTAAAGCCAGCGGCGACGGCGAGCACATTTGCTTGATTTTTTCTTTGCTCCCCACAGACGTTGACTCGACTTCACGGCCCTTGTGAGACTTGAATGCTAGTTGCATGTGACGAAAGAGGCGGTAAGATAGGTGTATTGGGGGAGACGGCGAGACATGGATAACGGAATGACGGTAGGAGGCCAGAGGAAAGATCCAGTGCTCGGGGGCGAGAGGGGCTGGGGAGAGAGAGCGGGTTGTTTGTGTGTGAGTGTGTGAGTATGTTGAATATGGCGAGAAAGGGGTAATCTTCCGTGGCTGATTTCGGACACTGCGACCTAGCCCAAGTGACCTCCGGCCATCGGGTTCGTGGGGCAGGCGGGAGCGCAGAGGAAGTGTGCGCACAGGGTTTGTCACCCACTCGACATTCGTGGGAATGGCGTTTGACGATAGCGCCCGAGGCACTGAATAGTGATAACACCTGGAAAGTGGCTGGCCATTGAGCACACTCGTCGGCGGCGACAGGTAATCCGCTCGCGAGGGCGCTGTGTGCATCGGAGAGCCTCCACAGAATGTCTGCGGCTTCGCCGAGGCCGTGTGCGTCTGCTGCATTAATCTGGAGATGCTGGTAGGATTGGGTGGTGTTGTTGGGTGGGGCGACGAGGTGGTAAGGTGGCGAGCGGGTGACTCAACCGTCAGTGGCGCAGGTGCGGGCCGGGGCTTGATTAGCTTGGTTGGAATCTGTTTTGGGCTTCATTGAAAGACTGTGCCTAGAGGGAGGGCGGTGCAACGCGCTGGAAGTAGGTGCCGCTTGGTTGGGAGGGTCCACGCCGGCCACGCCAGGGCATGTGGTTGGGTGGCGACCCGAGATCGACAGGGCTGTGGGGCACGAAAACTATGGCTTGGAACGCCTCCGGGCGTCGAAAGGGTCAGCGAGATCTCCGCCAAGCCCGTGTATCTCTAGCTGGAGCGACGTTGCTGGAGGCCTGCAGCTAAGGGACGCAAGCTGGAAAATCGCGAGGCCATGCGTCATGCTCTCTGGGATCCATGGGAATTGTCTCAGGCTCAACTTGGGCAGGACGGCCGAGTGGGTGGAAAGAATGGCATCGAAGGTGGTAGCTGGCGGGTGAGCGGCGGGGATTTTCGGCTGGCCGCCGGCGGTTGAGTCACGACGCCCGGCCCAACACGTCTTGAACGGGCGTTCTTGACCTCGCCCTCCGCATCCCACTGTGCATGGTGCTCCCCAAGATTTTTACACAGGCCCCAAGAGGGTGTGGACAGGCTCTCAGCGACGTTTGGTGGTGCTGTGGCGTCGTTGGCAGCGTTGGCGACGGCTGTGGTAGTGGTGGAGGCTTGACAATGGGCGGTTGGGGGCGCTGAAAATTGGTGTCGCGCGACTGACTGTCTGAGGAGCAAGGCTTCAACAACGGGGGCTGGCAGGGCAATGCGTGGGACGGGTCCCGGGCCTGGTCCACCTAACACTGGAGCGTGGTTGGGTGGGTGGTTGAGTTAATCGAGTAGAGGCCTCGTTGAATTGCGTGAATTGTCCAGGCGGTGGTGCCCCGCAGAACGCGCTTCCACCGACGCGGAAAGGCGGATACCCCGACTTAGGCGGATCAGGCAGGGGCCATGCATGCACCTGGGCGTGTTCGATCCCTCAGCGTAGTGCATGTAGGCATTTTGGGCGTCGGTTGTGTGGGTGGAGGAGGGGGCCGCACAGACGAGTAGTGTGTGGGAAAGGAGCTTCCGACCCTATTGACCGACCCGGCATTCTCCTTGTTACACCTCGCCGAGAACTCACTAGGCCTTCACATTGCTTTTCCAAGGACCTCGGCAGGTCTCTTCGTACCCGACAGAGGTCTAGAAGCCCATGGGTCGAGCTAGGCCTGTGCCTCACAGAGACCGTCACCGTCACGCAGCGCCACCTTGTCGACCGAGCCGACGTGAGTCGGTCCAGCGCCTCCCTGCGTACACCACTGGCACTCACGGCGCGGGAAAATGCTCCCGGGCAGGCCTAGGGGAACCTCTGGCTGCATCCGGGCTGCTGGGGCATACATGTGGAGTGCACTCGTGGGCGGGCAGGGTTGAAGCGTCCTCCCGGCGATCGAGTTGGAGTGAGTGAAGTGGATATCTGCTCAGCTGTCGCCGGTCGAGCTGGGCCTAATCGGTGGATAGACAAATGAAGATGATGCGCGTGTGCCCTCCCATCCCTCCAGGTCTACCAGTGACGGGGCGCAGCCGGGACAGGGTGTGACGGGATTAGCTGGCCAGATCACGCTTCACCACCCCAACTCTACCCGACCTAGAATCGGCTGCGTCTCTGGAGGGCAGACTGTGCCCCCACGCAATGCTCAAAGCTGCTAGTGAGATGCCTGTGCACCTGACAGATCGCATGACAGAGGAGCTGTAACACCCCGGGGCGCAGCATAGATTGGTTGGGGATCGTCACAGGCACCCGACCTGGGCGCAACTCAAAGTTCTCGCACTCACCTTTCGCAGCCATTCCACCCACACAACCGCCCGCGCAGGGCATGTAAAATAACCCAGAGATGTATTAGGTTGCTCTTCATGGCATATGGTGCTGAGGAGCCGATATGTGATGCATGGGCCGGTTGGAGGGCCGCGGCGGGTGGATCTCGCACATTGTGCCTCAGCACGGACTTGACGACCCTTCGGCTGCGGGGGGCGCAATTTGGTAGTGTGTGCACGTCCACTGCACGCCCACAGCCTTAGGGGTTCCTTTGTGCAGTTGGTCTGGTGTCGACGGCACTGGTTGGCTTTCAGAGTACCAGATTCGACCATCACCCACCTTGACCTTCTCCCACTTGTCCAACCCTCCATCACTCCCACCGCCCAGATCCTCTCCTCTCCTGACTTTGGACACCCGCTCTGCAGCTCTGCAGTTCCCTGGCACTAGGCTGTGGAGGTCTGTCATTCAACCGGGCTTGCCTCCTTTGGGACCAGCCAATTAGCCAAGCTGATATCGGCCACACATCGCAGCCGGTCCCTCCTCCGCACCTCCGCCCCCACATGTCCTCACCCTCTCCTTCCACGTCATCGCCGTTAAAGGAAGTCAGCCATATCCTTCACCCTTCATGCAACCCCAAGCACCTTGCACCCAGCGCCGGGCCCAGGGGGGCCCGTCACACATTACCTGCCACACTTCGAGGCGCAATCACCCCACAGCCTCGGCTGATGAGGGCAGCAAGGAGCAACGCGGGCGCCCAAACACATCCCCAGCTGAGTGTAAGCATGCTCTTATTCTTTTCCCAATCTTCTGGTGGACTCCACGAGAGCTCTGGACATCTTAGCGGCCAGGGTGGTGGTGGCATGCCTCCGGGTCAAACCGTGCCACAGTTCTCTATTGCCGACGCCGACGCCCCCGAGTCCGCCCAGGTGGGCTCGGCCGTCACGGGGGGCGTGAGGGCGTCATGCCCCTCTATTAGCCCAGTGGTTTTTCCCGATGAAGCGAATGGGTGCAGCACCTTGAGATATTTGCCGCATGTGACCTCCACTTCTGAATCCCTCCACTTCACAGTCGAGTCGCGTTGACCATCCCTCCATCCCTCCTGCCCGCCAACAGCCACCCAAAGGCTCCAGAAGGAATGCAGCGGGGGTAGCTGGCCCCCATCCAGCGGAAGCGGGTGGGAAAGCGTTTGATGTGTGTAGGGGCGAGGAGGGGGGATTCGCCAAACCCTACCTTGTCTGCGTCTCACACCAAGCTTCCTCTCTGGGTTCAATCACCTGATCACCTGCCCAAGCTACCGACGTAATGGCTGGGAAGATGCGCCTCAATCGTCTGGCCTTTCCACCATTCTTGCCACCCACGTACACTTGTTTCCCTTTGTGACTCGACACGTACGTCCCCACACAACCTCCCTCGTTTCACCTTTCTCTCGCTCTCTCGCTCTCTCGCTCTCTCGCTCTCTCGTCCTCTCGTCCTCTCGTCCTCTCTCGTTTTCTCTTGCTCTCTCTCCACTTCATCTGTCTCTCTCTCCCAGATACCCTTAACGTGCGGCAGAGTGTCTGGGGGCGCTGGGGATGATTACTCGCTTTGCCCGTGTGCATCGCCACCCAGCTCCCACTCTGCAGTTTGGCTGCGCAGCACCCTCCAACTGTGTCCCCTGGAGTTCCTTTCCACAGCGATCTCCACACTTTCCACCGCTGCGGCTGGCCTTTGACCGTGCGCATCCAAGTGAATCTCAATCCACGATCATGCACACGGGCCTCGCTTTGGCGATCCCGGAACGCAGTCACGCACTTCAACAACTCGGCAGCAGTCCCAGGTCGACATTGCCACAAGAAAATCGGACCCTCCCTCCCCCTGGTAAGCCATTGGTTTTGCTTTGGTTAACAGTCTGCAGTCCACCCAACGTGGCCGAGGCTTAACTTCGCCATTTCCCATCTGCCGCTGGTTAGCAACACCTTCCTACCATCGCCTCGCCTCAACGCAATATCTCCCGCCTCGACCGTTAGCAAACGTACCTTCTTCGGGCCAGGCAGAATACTGCCAACGGCCACAAGCATCAGCATCTCTCCGTTAGCTTCCGTCAGGCTCAGTGAGTTCAACGTCGGTGATCCCTCCTCCTCACCCTCCTCCTCCTCCCCTTACCCCTTCTCCTCCCCTCTCACCCCTCTCCATCGCCTTCTGGCCCCTGTGTGCTCACTCTGACACCGACCCGGACCGAGGCAGACGACGTGCCTTGGGAGGAGGTATGACCGGTGTAACGATGCTGGGTGAGTGAGTGCGATTTCGAGGGGTTTGTGCTCACCACATGGTGAGGGCCTAGGGAGCACATGGCTGCTGGGGGCAGAACGTGAGCTGTGCGCCATACGTTGTCGGCTCTGCGCAGTCCCTTCCCTCCCTCGCGTCGCCTGGGGCCGAACCTTTGTCGTTGGCTATCGACCCTTTCAAGTCGGCCGTCTCGATCGTTGCGCGCGTTCCTCGGTGGTACATCCAGGTGGGTGACCAGTTCCCATAATGCCTCGGCCGGGGGGAGGCAGTGGTCCTCGTGTCCGCCGACTCCGCCACATGAGGGATCCTCTGGCGGGCCCACTGCAGCCACAAGGGTCCCACGGCTAGGCCTGGGCGATTCGGACCACACCGTCGGCCAGTCGAGGAGTAGTGGTGGACTTACTCCGCCCAGTCCACGGGGCCCTTGACTAGACCCCAGGAAGCCTTCACTTCCATCCGTTGCGCTGTGCTACTTGCGTCGTCGAGGGCTCTACTTAGCCTGTCGAGGAAGGAGGACACAAAGTGGCGGCCGTGTCATCCAGCGTGCCTTCTTTGCAACTGCTGATCGATAGGATCGTCGTGGAGCGCGCTTCCATCCGCTCGCTGGCCCCCGATCACACTGGGCACCAGGCGCCCGGCGGCCGGTCGCCGAGGCATTGCGAATCCGGCTCTGGAGCGGGCTGCTCGTCATGGAGACGCCTACCATCTACATGTCGACGGTAGAGGGGGGTCGGCAAGCCTCCACCAACTCGCGACTCGCAAACACCTCGCGAAGACGCAGCGGCCCACGGACGTTCATCATCCGCTCGTGGGTGATCGGTGGCGTGGCGTCTCAGGGTTGGAGGTGAGTGATGTCGACATGGAGTGGTGCAGAGGGGCGGCAGGTGCGGAGGCATGGAGGTACGGAGGCGAGGAGGACAGGGAGTTGGAGGGAGGGGAATGATGGGGGGAGTGATGGGGGAGTGATGGGGGGAGTGATGGGGGGAGTGATGGGGGGAGTGATGGGGTTGGGGACCAGCAGTGTCCACGACGACAGACTGTTGAGGAGCTTGGAGCTGCGACCAAGAGCTCCCCTACCTCGATGCCCCCGATGGCGAGGAAACAATTATGCGCGCAGGCGGCGAGGCGTCCGTGCAAAGCTCTGAGGTGATGTTGAAGTTGTGGAGAGAAGATGGGAGGGTCCGGTTCAAGATGACTGGATTCTCGAAATCTTCGGCGATCCGCTGTCAAGGTCAAGCCTGCCGCCTGTTTCACCGGCCGCTTGCGGCTGGGTCCCCCGTCTGCTCATCTACGTCCCCTCGTGCGTTGTACTGGAGGGCGAGAAACTCATCGACCCCCTGCGCACTGGCTCGCTCACCATTCAAGCCGGCGGGATCGGCGAGAGCGATAGATTGGGGGAGTTCTGGGATGCACCTTCCACGCCACGGATATTAGCCCAATTCAACCCAGCTGCGGAACGCCGGAACCATGTAAGCATGTGAGGGCGAGTCGCGTGCCGTGTGCCGCATGTAGCCATGCATCTAGAGCGCTGTCTGGGTCTTGAAGGTCCGAACGTTCACCAGCACGTCGTTTCTCAAGCTGCACGTTTTCCTGTACTCCTACAGTATCTCCTCTCGTTCCACTGGATGACCAGAGCAACGGCGGACTCCTAACTTGTCACCCTGTGCACTGTGCATCCAAGAACCGGCTACGACTCACCCACAGGCCACAGACATACCTCAAACTTCTGCGATCTGCAACAGTGCTAACAGTGATGTCAGAGCAAACTCGCCACGCGAAATGACTCGATTCCAGATGGGCGATCAATGTTCTCTTGCCACCCAGAGGTTCTGTTTCAGCGCACTGCTCTGCCCTGCCCCGTGCTGGTGTGCGCAGCGACTTTCCTGCATTCGGTGGATGGATGCTCCGGCCCATCACGGACTCAGCTTGATGCGGATATGCGGATTAGCCAACAGGGGGTGGGTGCCCACGCCTTCAGGGCGGCCTCAGCGCGGAGGGCTCCCTCGCACGATCGCACACGAGACATGGACTTGGCAGCTGGATTGAGAGCAGGTGGTCGCCGCAAACGGAAGTGTCGATGAAGTGGCGATCGGCGAAGTGGCCGAACCAAACATTGGGCACGTGGTGAGTGTCCAAATGGTGGATGTGTGGCAGGTGGAGGTGCGCCAGGTGTGGCAGCCGTCGACTGTGGACGAGTCTGGGACACATGGGGCAGCACATCGGACGATCACCCATGCTAGGGGCTGTTGTTGAACTACGAGTCGCGGTTGGATTGTCAGAAGCGGCGGATTCTAGAGCAGTCCATGGGCGCAGACCAGTCGCCGTGCACATCCTGCTGAGCCCGGACAGATCGACGACTGTCCAGAAGGTGGCCCTTTGCCGATCGGAATGTCGCTTCCTTTTTGCTTGGCAGCTGCTCGTTCAGCGTGGCTCGCCAATCCGCCCATCCTATCAACGTCGCTGTGTTGCGAGACAAGCCCTCGGCGAAGGTTCTCGCGCTCTGTCGGACACATCACGGAGCGTGTCTGGTGTCTTGTGTCCGCAGTTACCGAAGGTTAAGGAGACATGATGCAGGATCAATGCAGGAGATAAGAGTACGCAGGCGCCAGCCTCTCGGGAAGGGGAGTCGTGCGTCGGAGATTGGGCCCTGCTCTCCGACGACATGAGACGGCAGGAGCTGCCTCATGTCGCCGGTTTTCCCGCGGCCCTCCCCCAACCCACACTCTCATCGCTATGCATGCATCGTGTGGTAAAGAGCTTGGGGCGACACTGACACGCACCCGCCGGCCGTCTAACTTGGAGCAGATGGAGATTAGCTGGGCAAGAACAAGCTCGGCCTGTGCCTAGCCCCTGCCCTTTCCCCTTTGGGCCATGAGGCTCGTCTCATGTCTGCACCTTGAGTATCGGGCATCAAGGTTTGTAGCGTGTAGATCAGCCTTCGTGCTCGTATGACTACTGCTGCGCAGTCCGTCATGCTTTGCACTAGTCGGGGGTGAGACGATGCAACTCGGCGTCGAGAGATCCAGAGAACAATGATGGCACGGGAGACGGACAGCGAAGCTAACGAGTGATCGCCATGTTCCCCGACGCGCAGTTGCCGCCGCTTACCCCGCACCCCGCCTCCCGTATTTACTTCCCCGCATCCCTTCTGCGCCCTAAGACGCGCCAGAAGGATGCGATGCAATCTCGTCATGTGCAGGGCGTTACGGGTCAGGACGTGCGTCCTCGCACCAGTACTGGGTGGCAAATGCACCGCCTTTGAACACCTTTGAATGAAAGCAGAGCGCGTTTGGGGCTGCATGGGCTGGAGTACTGCGAGTGAGCGTGACACCCCACCCACCCACACCAAACTTGAAGTTGAACCAGGGGCTGAAACAAGCCCGGTCTGGCCTGTAGCCTCTGCTGTGATGCCTCGAGTCAGCCTGCAACCTACCCTGAATGCCGCACAGTTCCCTTTGTTGACGTCTGTCATTGGCTAGGGTCAAGACTTATTTGCTTCCGTCCCTCTCTCGCCCTCACCGTAGGAGCAAAGAGTGGAGGTGATTCCAGCTCTGCCTGGGTGTCGCGTTTTGATGCCGTTGCCGGGGCTGGTTGATTCACCCTAGCTCACCGGGCTCACCCGCGGTGGCCCGCCCCGCTACCTACGCCCCTTGCATCCCTACCTCCCTGTGTGAGCCCTCTGCCCTCAGCCTCTGCCCCTCTGCCCCTGCACATCTACCCAGCTGCCATCACCCACGCATCCACGTCCACCTCCTCCGACTGCATCGCCCTACACCTGCGCACCTGCGCACAAACCCACCGCCTTCGGGACGCCTCTTCGCACAGACCCCGCTAGTAGACTATCAACTGGCGCTCCATTTCATTAGGAGACTTACAGTAAGTCCCTTTTGATTTAGGTGGTGGATCCTTTAATCCCGGTGCTATTCTTGAGCGGTAACGGGGAACAGTGGGACGCGGGTTGGGTCGAGACCTAGTTGGTGCCGTTACCCTCACCCCCTCACCCCCTTGGCCCCCCCTCCCCTTGCCCTTGGCCCCAGCCAGCAGCAGCCAGGCCAGCAAAACACGCACCCAGCGCATCATCCAGGTGTCGAGTGATCCGCCAAACCCAACACGCACAACACGCAACCTCCTCTCCCTCTCACTCGTCTTGCCAGTTCAGACACGCGCTACTCTCTCTTCCTATCTCCGCATTCGAACGATCAAGATCTCCACATCCTTCCCCCTTTGGGCCATCCATTCGCCGCGTTGCCTCGCGCGCTTTCGCTGGGTCAATCCTCCTCCTCCCCCCCTGCACTACTGGACTAGGATTACCCCTTCCACTTCATCGTCCTAGCTCGGATCCCACCCCACGAGTACACACCCACGGCCACGGTAACACGCACCCGCCCCCCGCCCTTCCCCCCTCGCACTCTCCTCTCCTCGCACCTCGTCTCGCTGCCGCTGCCGCTCGCCGCCGTACCCACACCCATCCCAAAGGATCCACCCCACGCGCACGCGTGCCCCGGCTGGCAATGTCAACAGCCGCTGCGCCCACTGCTTCTGCAGTCCATCATCATCCATCTCAACCTCCTCAAACTCAACCTCATCCTCAACCTCATCCTCCTCCTCCTTCACAATCTTTGTCACGCTCAACCACCTCCAACTCAAACTACTCGCCTCCCACTCCCATCCCCTCCTCTGCCTCTGCCTCTGCACTCGCCCCCGCCCCCGCCCTCGTCCCAGGTCCCACCTCTCACCTCTCCCCTTCGCGCCCCCACACGTTCATCGAGCCGCGAAGGACAGGGACAGTCTCGAGCACGAGCACGTCGACATCGCGCACCTCGACCACCTCCCCCACCGGCTTCCACTTTCCTTCCATTCACCTCAGTTCCTTTGATTCCTTTACACACCTCCCATCACAGCCATCGCCCCCGGGTTCCTCCTCCGTCTCCCCCGCCTTGCCCTACCCCGGTGCCGTTGCCAGCAGCAGCAGTAGCAGCAACGCGACACCCAAACCCCGGCACTTGCAAAGCGGTGCAAGCCTTCACCGGAGGTACGCGTCCGATTCCATCAACCCCGGCGTGAGCCCAATAGTCGCCGCTCGACCTGCGTCCAGCGCAAGCGTCAACGTCGTTGGTGCGCCCGCGGCAAGCTCTGTGCAAGTGACTGAGCGCGCCCGCACTCCGTCCGTCTCGGTCGACGCGCCCCAGGGCTCCTCGCCTGGAACGGCCTCGACAAACACACGGGTCAGGCCAAACTCGCCGCTGGCGGGCGCAGGACCATCTGCATCCTCTGCTAGCTCTGCTGCTCAAGGTGTCGTGTCACCCACACCCACGCGCACGCCCGAGCCGACAGTTGGCACGGAATCCTCATCTTCGCCCTCTCGCGCCCCTTCATTTGCGCTCGGATCCCCTCCCATCCTCTCTCCCATTTCTCTCCCTTCCTTCGGCGGACCTTCCCTCGCAAGACTCAGCACACCGTTCAAGTTTGACGACGACGACGGCACTCCCCTCGACGACGACGACGGCAACACCACCACCCCGCAGCCTCCAGCTGTTGGTGACCGCCCGACTTCCTGGGCCCCGCTCGTTTCTCCCACTTCAGGAGGGCAAGGCGGTATCCCGTCATTGGCAACCCTGGGCGACGCCCGCTCTCCCTCGCCGCTCCTGACTCCCACATCGTCTGCCTTTGACCTCGCGTCCCCGAGACTCCGCGAGTCGCCCAGCGTCCCTCGGCGGAGAACGATAATCGAGCCCAACACACACCACAACCGCTCGTCCCCGGTCAAGCTAGAGCGACCATCGGTGGCGCACTCTCGACAGCCGTCTTTTGCAGCGTCGATCGAGCCTGAACGCGACCTCGCACCAGGCTCACCTTCCCCAACGCCAAAGCGTGTCGCAGCCAAACTGGCGCAGAACTCTCCCCCTGCCTCCCCTACGTCAACGCGTCCTTCGGGGCTGACGTTGAACACTTTGGTCTCCTTCCCCGAGCCGCAACTTTCCAGCGGTACCACCACGGCAGTCGATTCGCGTCCTCCGACGGGAGTGTCCTCTCCTTCCAAGAAGCGGTCCCTTCCCCGTCCGCCCAAGGCCGAAGACGGTGCCACACCCACCTCCCCTTCCCAAGCACAGTCTACGGACACTATTTCCATGCCCACCCCCATGCCCGTCGCTGTCGCTGCCCCACCGGTCCTGCGCCCACCATCCTTCTCCATCCAGACGTCTCCAAAGGCCAACATGGCGGCACTCGGAGTTGTGACTGGAGACCCTATGGCGGTGCGCCGCTCGCGCCCACCACAGCAGCACAAACAGCCGAACCGTGCCACCACGGACCCACGAGCGAGTTATGCGCCCCCCATGGACCAGCCACAACTCAAGTCCAACTCGATGCCCGCCCCCTTCCCTGCAACGCGCCACCAACCCACCAACTCGGCATCCAACTTACCTGCCATAGCTGGTCTCGCAGACGCTGGGCCATATCCCTCGACGCAACCCCAGATGCGCGGAGGGCTCGGGCTACCTGCGCTCCCGGCATTGCCAGGAGCTGGCCCCAGCGGCGGCCTTCAGATTCCTCAGGGCATGAAGCCCGGCGAGGAAATCTGCCTCGAGTGCATGATGCGCGACCGCGACCTCGCCGACGTCGATGTCACCGGCGACGGTGTATGGGAGCGTGCCAGTGACGTTGCCCTCGACGAGCTCAAGTCGCGCGAGTACGACCTGCTGCGGGGCATGTCGATCGACCACTCGGTGTCGACCATGTCGGTCGACGAGTCGATATCGAGCAGCACCCACGGCGAGACGCTGTCGAGCCCCCGCTCGCACGCCTCGGGTCTTCCTTCCGACGAGGCGGCGCGCATGGCTGCACTCAAGAAGCAGCAGGCCAGGGAGGCGCGCCGCCAGCGGCGCGAGGAACGTGACGCTCAGGTGGCGCGCATCGGATGGCGAGGCTTCAAGTGGGAGGAAGGTTCCGGCGGTGATGGATTCCCTGTCGGGTTCCGTGGCACGCGCCCAGGTCCCCTGACTGAGAAGGGCATCAAGAACGTCATGACAATGGTGAGTGCAAGCCCCAGTTGAACACACTGCTGACGCTACCAGTTCCCTTCGTCATCCGCCCTCCGCTACCAGATCCTTCAGAACTACCTCCGTGGCCAATACCGTCTGATAATCGAGCTCAGACAGGAGGCCCAGAGGCTCGGCCAGTACCCCGAGCCAGAGGAGCTCACCTACCCTCCATCGCCCACCCTCGAGAGCCATGACTCGCTCCTCAGCGGCAGCGTCGTTGCCCAACGCACTGCCCGTGTCAGCATGGAGCGTGGCGCACCATCGATCAAGGCGCCCTCAATCAGCACAGCCCGGTCTGCGCCAGTCACGATGCAGCAGCCGGTGCCTCGGCTCAGAGAGAGCCCGTCAACGCCTGCCGGCCTCAACTCTGGCATCAAGGCGCGCCCTAGAACGCACTACGACCGCGAGCCGACGTCTGCAGCGTCGCGTCTCTCGACTGCGACCAACATCCGTCCTTCACCCACTCTTGGTCTCGGGACATCGCCCTCGAACCGCACATCGCACCTCAAGGCACCGAGCGGCTCGACTGGCCCCAAGGGCCGCGAGTCCAAGTTCTACGCGGGCGACGACTGGTCGGACACCGAGGACCTGTGGCCTGGCTACGACGAGCTTGGCTCGCCCGCCTCTGGCAACCTCCGCCCCTTCTCGTTCGCTGTGCGCGCTGGCCAGCAGCGCGAGCGCGAGGGTAGCATCGGCAGCCACCATAGACGCTCGTTCTTTGGCAAGTTTGGTGACTCGGTGACCTCGTTCTTCACCGGCAGTCATGGTGGCAGCGGCAGCATGATCGACATGCACCTCGGCATCGACATGGACCGCCGCAACCGCACGTCGTCGTACCAGGTGCACGAGAGCCCGCGCGTCAGCGCCTTCATACCCAGCCGGCCTAGCTACTCGGGCAGACGCTCGTTCCTTGGGCAGCCCAACGAGGACCCCCTCGCGCCGCCACCCGTGCTCCAGGAGCGTCCGCGTGCCAAGTCGGTCACCGCTGCGCACCCAAGTGCACGGCTCACGCAGGTGTCCACGTACGCCACCGAGACCAACGACGACGAGGTCTCGCCCAAGAAGAAGGGCGGCATCAAGGGCCTCATCCAGAAGATGAAGAAGGGCGGCAACAAGAAGGACCGGAGACAGTCGCTCTCGGCCGCGCTCGCTGCCGACGAGAACTCGACCTCGGACCTTGTGCCTCCGCCGCCTATGAACTTCCTCGTCAACCGCGGTGAGCGCAACCACGACCGCAAGCGCTCGAGCTCGTCCATCTCAATGGCCAACGACAGCCAGGGCTCTCTGGCGCCTGCGAGCCAAGGCCAGCGCTCCGTGTCTGCGCCGCTCGGCTCGTCTGGCAGCGACATCAGCCCCACCAGCTCACGCTTCCAGCCTGACCGGCCCTCCGACCTGCCGCGCCGCAGCACCGCGCCCGCTGTCGAACTACCACCTGGAGCTGCCGAGGCAGGGTACAACGTCCGCCGCGGCTCACTCATGGGTTCGACGATGGAGATGCTCGCCGGGTCGTCGCCCAACGGGGTGGCGCATCCAGTCGTCGCACCCGACCTGCCGGTGGTCTACGACGAGCCGCAGGCCCTGCGCGAGACGATGCTGCCCAACACGAACGGCGCCGCACATGCCCCGTACACCGGCAAGACCAGCATGCAGCCCTCGCTGTCGTCGCGGTACTCTGGCTCGACCACAACGGTGCCAGCTATCGAGACGCCTGAGGCGGTGAACAACATGAACTCGTACCTGGCCCCTGCTCAGCAGGGCAACACCTCGCCTAACAGGTTCAAGAACCTCCCGCCCCTGCCTCCTGGGATGATTCCCAACCAGGGATCCCCCAACATGGGTTCGCCCGAGATGTACAACGACGCCGACGCGCTCTCGATGCGCAGCAGCGTGTACGACAACAAGCGCATGTCGTCGATGCCCTACCCTCGCGCCTCGATGTCGGTCGAGCCACCCACTAACTACCGCACCGGGATTCCTCCTTCCTCCGAGTACTTCCCTACTGCCTCGCCACGTTACCACCAGCCCGCGCTCGGCAACCAGTCGCCTGGCCCGATGCACTCTGGGTCCCCTGGCTCTATCGGCTCGCGCTCCTCCACGTCGACCCCGTTCCTGCAGCCCGGCGGCGGCTTCGTCCCGCAGCAGCGTGTCATACAGCCGCGCGCCAGCTTCGACGTGCTTGCCGACAACCGCTCTGCTCGCGTCCGCCGCTCCACTGCGGTCCCTGGCATGGGCATACCGATGGACTCGGGCAGAAACGCTCAGTCCATGTACATCCAGCAGTCGGCTGCCGCCTCGACAGGCTCCTTTGGTCGCTTCCTCAAGGGCGACCCGCGCGGCGCAGGTGGCCCACCGCCACCGCACGTTGCCAACATGGTCGCGTCGTCTGTCGCCCCGACCGACGACCGGAAGGAGCGCCGCCGCGGCATCAAGAGCATCTTTGGCGGCAAGAAGTAGGCTCACACACCATCACACTACGCCACGCCCCATCACGCCCAACACCAACACTACCACATCATTCGTCCATGCACATCTCATACTACACGAACATTGAGGCTCACACGAGCCGTAATATACCATGACCAGGACTCTGGTTGTAGCACTATATATTTTCGGCGCGTGTAGAGGCCGGGGAATGCACTCCTTGTCTGTCGCGAACGCGGGCGAGGTCACAGCGCAGAACGAGGCTGGCATGAGGCTGTAGCGAAGTGTTTGGTTCCGCGCTGCTGACGTGATCCATCAGCCGCTCACCCATACTCACTCGTTCTTGTTCACTTGCCCGCACCAAGCGCTACCAATCTCTGACCCGTTCGGTGAGTGGTAGTGATGGACGACCTCCACCTCCATCCGTCATCTTGAGGACAGTCCCACGACGGCGACACCTTGCCTCTCATTGACCTGTGCTCTTCGGTTGCTACCTCTTGCTCTTCAACCGCTCAGCTGATCGATACACTATGCTAGGATGTCTATGATGCTACAAATGATACGATGCCCGGCTTCTCTCAGCTAGGCCGCGCCGCTAACGGGCTCGACGGCCGCTACAGGTGATGCCTGTGATCCTGGTGTCGACGGTGTCGGCGGCTCGGATGACCCCCCGCCCTCCCCTCCGCGGAGGTGCACCACGACGTCGCCCCGCCGCCCGGCCATCCGGCCCATCCACGTGCGCGCCCACTCCCCGCCGTCGGGCTTGGACCGCAGGAGTTTCTCGCTCTCCAGCGTGCCCCGCAGGAGCGCGAGCGTAAGGCGGTTGATCGTGGCATAGTACGCGAGCTCGGTAGCGGGCGACGCGGTCACGATGACGGGGAAGTCGCTGAACGACTCGTCTGGTGTCAGCTGGCAAGCCAATGGGAGCTCACGGTTGGTGCCGAGGACCGTGACGAGGTCGGCGCGCGCCTCCCGACACGCCTGGAGGATCTGGGGCCACTGCGCCGCCTGCGTGTACTCCTGGCTGTTGATGGCCAGGATGCGCGGCGGGTCCACTATCGGCGGCCGGGATCCGAGGGGTGGGAAGGGGTCCCACCAGTGGTCGAGGGCCAGGACGGCCGAGAAGCGGAGCGGGGTGTAGCCGTCTGGCGGGGCCTCGAGGGCGCGGAAGACGGTCGCGGCGCCGAAGGAGTGCCCGGCTAGTGCGGGGCGCGCCGTGTCCACGTTCCCCGTAAAGCTCGCCGCCCAAGCCTTGGCGTCGGAGGCGGATAGCCCGTCCACCGGCACCGCAGCGTCCGAGAGGAGTGACACGAACGCCTCGTGCGCGGCGTAGAGCTCGCGCACGCGCTGGTCGACCTGGAGGGCACGGAGGTCCTCCTCCCGCTTCGGGCTCTTCGAGCTCTTGAGTCTCGAGCCTAGGCTGGACAGCGAGGCGATGGAGGATGCAGGCGAGGGTGCGATGGACGAGGAGGCGGAAGGGGTGGCTGAGAGCCTCGCTTCTGAAGGGGATGGGGGGCCCTCGCTCCAGCTGATTTCAGTTAACGTCGAGCTTCGCAAACTCACTCAAGCTCCCGCATCACGGTGTAGGGCAGCTCTCCGTCCGGCAGGAGGATACACGGCCCACTCCCGTCGGCGTGCTCGACGGCGAGCACGATGTATCCTTCGCTGGCGAGGGACGCGGCCCATTGTCTGCGGGCGTTAGTGGGGTTGCAGACCGTACGCACGAGTAGGTGGTGCGCGTGCCGCAGACGCCGTGGCTGAAGATGACGAGCGGGTACGTCGTACCAGCCGGCGGTGGCTTCAGCGGGGCATTAGACCCGAGGGGGATCTGGTATCGCGCGGCGGCGCCTCGCACGAGCGGGACTGGTGTGAGCGGTAGTCGACGAGTGGGGTCCAGCTCGGGGCCAGGAAATAGATGCTCACGTAACCACCCCGCACCGGCACCAAAGTACCGGTCGTACCCCTTCAACACGCCGCCGACCGGCTCGGGGATCCACTGCACGGCCCCCGCCTCGGCGTCGGTCGGGTAGTAGAGGGCAAAGGTGCTCGCGCTGATGCGCAGCGCGGGCTCGCCGGCGCGCTTGGACGGCGCCTTGAAGGTCGGCGAGGGGAGACACCAGGGACGCGCGGGCGCGCGTACCGTCGCGTACCCCACGGGCGAGGGGGGCGGGGGCAGCGTCGAGGACAGGAGGGGGATGTAGGGGAGGGTGAACATTGTGTGGGGGGGGGGGAGGGGGGGAGGGTGGTTTTGGGGAGTTGGGGGTTGGGGGTTGGGGGTGGGGAAGCGGGGCGGGACGCGCAGCGCCGTGAGGAGTTGGAGGGGAGGAGAGGGCGAGGAGGTCGAAGGGAGAGGTCGAGCGGACCGGAGAGGAAGATAAGACAGACAGCGATGGACGTGGAGACGAACGAACGTCGGGCCTCGGTCGCGATGGCACAACCTCGTGTGAAGATAGCGGGTCGCGCGGATCCGGTGACGTCGCCGGTGCCGGGGTTGTTTGGCCCGGTGCCGAGGCCGAGTGCGGGCGCGGGGGTCGGGGGCGAGGTGGTCCTGCGAGCTGACCTGCGGCCTGCGAGGTGATGGTCGCGGTGGGATGAAGATTCGCTTGCTGGGGGATGGATGACACGATGTGGATGAACAAGAGGAAGAGGAGACGACGAGTGCAGACGAAAATAACTTGTGGGTGGCAACTTGAGCATTGCGGTGGCCGACCTAGCCGAGCTAGTAACCATGGCCCATGGCCGGGTTCTTCACGTGCCAGGCACCGCCCGAGTCCGTCCATCGCACAGCAAACGTCCATAATGTACATACAAACAAAGACAACCTACAAACAGATCACACGGCAGGGGGCAGGGGGAGGGGACGAGGGGGCTGCGGCGAGGACGCGGGGAGGCCGTTGGCCAGCCCGTCGGCAGCGCGCTTGAGTGCCTCCTGTAAGTTTGGCGGCAACTGCTCCACAGGCATGCCGCTCTTCTTGGCGTGCTTGACGAAGAAGTCCATCATCTCGAGGATGTCCGCCTGCACACGGTTGCGGTACTCGTGCAGCTCCTGCATGGTGGCCTGGGCCTTGGCGACGTCGTCCTGGATGCTGGATAAGAACTCGCGGGCGTGGTCTGGGGTCAGCCGAGAAGGGATGGGGTGGGAAGACTCACTCTGCATGTTCTGGCTCGTCGCGTTGCGCATCGCCTCGATAAAGTTGAGCCTCTCGCCGTTGATCGAGGACTGCAGGTCCATGCCTAGGCCGCGGAGGGCCTCCAGGTACTCGTCCTTCGACTTGGTCATTGCAGCCTCGGCGGCCGCCGGAACGCCGTTGATCGCCTCCAAGATCGTGGCGTCACGGGCAGTGGCCTCGTCGTAGCGCTTGTCTTGGCAACCGATGATCGTGACGATGTATTCGTTCAGCTTGCCGAGGTCTGCTGTCAGCTGGCTCACAGCGGGGTACTCACATTCTCCGATCGACGCCTGGTTCTCCTGGCTCTTCACCTGGTCTTCGGAGAGCTTGTTGAGCTGGGCGGTAAGGGCCTCGATCTGCTCCGCTGTCGCGGGTGGAGGCGGTGGCGGGGCGTCCTCCTTCTTCTCGTCGTTCGCCTCCTCCGCGGGCTTGTCGGCAGGCGCATCCTTCGCCTCGTCCTTCGGCTCGTCCTTGGGAGCATCCTTGGTCTCGGTGACCTCGGCAGCCTTGGCTTTCTCGGCCGCTTCGGTCTTGGCCTTCTCCGTCTCAGCCTTAGCCTTCTCCGCCTCAGCCTTGGCCTCCTCGGCCGCCTTCTCCGCAGCCTTGGCCTTCTCCTCCGCTGCGTAGACGAGCTTCGACTCCTCGGCGGCCCTGGCCCCCTCCATCTCCTGCAGCTTGTCCATGACCTGCTGGGCACCGGCGGCCGCGGCGGCAGCCAGGACCGTCGCCTGGGTCATCTTGAGGTCCGCCAACTGGGACGCCAGGAAGTTGATGTTGTCCTGGACATCGTCGAGTTTGACCTGGATGGGGTCGGGCACGGGCTCGCCGGTGATGGGGTCAAGGGCAGGGGCCGCCTTGTCGGCGTCGGCGGGAGCATCGAGAGCCCTGTCCGCAGGCTTGTCGCCAATCTCGACGGGATCACCAGACTCGACGGGGGCATCGGACACAACCACCGGCGCAAGAACGGGCGCAGGCGTCGGGGCGGATCTGGCGACAGGACCGTCGGGCGCTGCGCTGGCCGACCTCACGGCAGGCTCCTCGGGCTTGGCGGGATCCGAGTCCGCAGCCTCCGCCGGGGGAGGCGGCAGCGCCTTATCGGCGCCCTCTTCCGTCGCGGTGTCCCTCGGCCCCTGCTCTCCAGCCACTGCAGGCACGGAGACAAGTGCGGCGCCGGCAGCAATACCGGCCACGACCTCGTCGAGCTGCTGCTGGATCTTGGCAAGCTGGCCAGCGAGGTCGGGCGGAACCGCGGCGTGGACGAGCCGGAGGCCCTCGTCGAGCACGACCAGGCGGTGCTGCGTGTCCGCCGCGACCGAGGTGTGGTGCCCCGCGCTCTCGTTCAACAGCGACGTGATGGCGCCGAGATCGGCGTTTAAGATGTTGAGCTGGTCGCTCACGGTCGTGTGGTTGGCATGGAGGGCGGTGAGAACCGCATCGCGGGCGAAATCGGAGGGGTCGTTCATGACGCTGGCCTCGGCGGCGTCCGCGTCGGGCCCAGTGGCAGCGGAAGGCAGGTCGGCGAGCACGACTGCCCTCGCCTTGCCCTTGCCCTTGTCCGCGCGCTCGGCCTCCTGGGCCGCCTCGCGCGCCTCGACCTCGGCCGCATGCTCCTCCTCGCGCTTGGCGTCCTCGTCCGCCTTCTCCTGCTCTGTCTTCTGGCCAGGCTTGACCTTGTCCTCCCCCTTCCGCGAATCCTGAGACGGGGCCAGGCCGTAGTCCGCCAACAGACCCGTAATGGACTCTTGGGGCTGGCTGGCACCCGACACTTCGGAACCACCCTTCAGCTGTGCGTTGGGAAGCTCAGGGCTCTCGGGGTCGGGGTTGGTGACCAGGAGCGTGCGCTTCGACTTCATCGTGGACGCCGTGGACAGAGGATACTTGTTCCTCACGTTCAAAGGCGCCGTCGTTGGAGGTGGCGAGGCGAGGGTGCGGAAAGTGGTAGGCGAGGACGCCGCAGAGCGCAGGGAGGGCTGCGGGAAGCGGACAGACTCCGGGGAGCGAGGTGGCGGCGAGCGGTAGTTGCGGCGTAAACCGTTGCTCTCGGTTGACGAGGCTTTGTCCTCCTTCGCGGGGGTCTTGCCTTTAGTGGAGATCGGGGCGGGCGCACGCTTCGGCGTGGTCTCCACGGGGGAGTCAGCGGCGCGCCTGAGCGCCTCGATTCTGTCCCGGACGGACGTCGTTGACCCCGCAGATGCCGTGCTGCCCGGCCGCTTGGGCGGTGCGAGCGTGGCGGCGAGGTTGGGCGGCGCGAGAGTGTCCTTATCCTTGACGCCCGCCGCGCTCTTCTCGCTGGAGACGTCGGAGCGCGCAGCCGACTCGAGCAGCGCCGCGGAGGTAGTAGGCCGCGCCACGGGTGCGTGGATCGGCGTGGTCGCAGAGGGCGCTTTCGGGGACTTTGCTCCGGGCAGCGGGGATGGAATGGCGGGCGACTTGGACGAGTACGCCGGCGACTTGGCCGTCAGAAGCGGAGACTTTGGCATGGCGTGTGTCTTGACCGCCGGCGACTTGGGCGTCCCGTCGAGCTTCGGGCTGCCCTCGAACCTCTCCTTGGCCGCTGCGATGCGCGTGTTGAGCCGCCGAGGCCGAGGTGAGGCCGGTTCCTCCACCTTGGCCACTGATGGAGGCTCGGGATCCTCGACAGTCTTGGGAAGCTCAGTAGGAACGGAGAGGAGGCCGCGTTGCTTGGGCGTGGACGGCTCGCGAGCAAGGGTAACGGGCTCGGGAACGGGCATGGGGTCCGGGAGCTTGTCCGAGTCGGCAGTCTTGGGTGTGTCCTGCGCCACCTCCTCGTCGTACTTGGGCACGGCCTTTCTAGCAGGCGACCGCGGCGAGAACCGGTTGGTCTCCTTGAGGGCCGGCAGCCTGTTCAGCCCGGCGTCGAGGGCGGCCAGGTCAAGTGCGCCAACAGACTTCGCGGGGCGGACCTGGCTGGCACTCCGAGAAGGGTTGAGGTCGCTCGTGTCGAAGCTGTACTGCGACTTGATGCTCTCTCTGCGCGACACCGTGCGCGGCGGCGGCGTGTTGTCCTTGGGCTGCCAGCTGCGGATGCGGTCCGCGATGCTCGTTCCCAGCGGATCAATCTGCTGCAGCGACGCGGCGCGCAACGGTGTGCCGGTACCCCCGGGACGGGCACCACGCGGCGTGTCTCTCTCCCTGGGAAGGGGGTTGGAGTTGGAAGACCCGGTGGGCTGCGAGCGCACACCGACTGTCGCGCCGGCCGAGGTGGGGTGGGTCTGGGTCGTGGCACTCTCCTGTGTGCGCTGGGTCGTCCCACTCTCCTTCCGCATCCGATGCAGCTTGAGCGGTGGGGTGGGCTTGAGCTCGGGCGAGAAGGCGGCCATGCGGTCGGCGATGAGGGTGGAGCGCGGGCGAGACTTTGGAGGTGGGGTAGGCGGCACGTCGGCCTCCTCGGCCATGCTCTCGAGCGCGGCCGCGCTCAGGCCCGTGTTCTGGCTCCGCACCGGCGATGGCTGGTGTGGCAGGGTGCGAGGGCTGCTGCCTCCCGCCGTGTGCCAGCTGCTGGGCTCTGAGGAGCTGGCAACCCATGTGTCCCCAAACTTGGCGATGTCCTCAAGCTGCCCGAGACGCAGCGACCCCTCGTGGTAGCTCTTAAGGGAGGGGGAGAAAGCGCCTGCGGTCAAGAGCACGTCGCTAAGGGCATCGATCCACGACCGACTCGAGGGGTAGTCAACCGCCATGTAACGCCTGGCGCCGTGCGTAAACTCGAGCATGATGATGTCGCCCGACTGAGGAAGGGGCGGGAGGCGATGGCTCGGAATCTCGTCCACCGGGAGAGGGCGGACGTCAACGCACGAGCGCATGACAAGCTCTTCATCGACGCGGCGTGGAACAGGACGGGCCCCGTTGTACGACCCGCCGGAGAGAACGGGGACATACGCAACCGTGAGGTAGGTGGGCGTGATGCTGGCCCACGCCGTCATCCAGTCGCCGTGGCGCGTGCCGTCCGGGAGGGAGGCGAGCCAGAGGATGCCGCCCGTGCGCACCTCCTCCTCCTCCTGGGTCATCTCAGCATCGCCCATCCGGTCAAGAACCGGCGGGGGGTCCATTGGGCTGCGGAACCAGTCTTCGTCGATCCGCTGGAGCGGGCGGTCGGCGTGTACCCCAACACCGGCGGTGCCCCAGCCCGTCGGCTCGTCCTTCTCCTTGTGCCCCATGCGGCGGAAGCTGGAGAGCGCACTCTTGATGTCCTTGAGCGGTCTGAGCGGGTGGCGGAGAGAGATCTTCTCCTTGACCGGGCTCTTTGGACTGTCCACCTCGCCCTGGTGCTCCTGCTTGTTGTTAAACAGCGACCAGCTGGGAGAGAGGCCTTTGTTCGGACTAGCGTTGGGCGTCACCTTCCTGCTGCGGGGGCTACTGTTCGAGCCGCCGGAGCGCCCAGAGCGTGCGGACGTGGGGGGCGGCCACGGCATCCCCGCGCTCGCCGGAATCGGCGTCGCCGTCGGGATAGGGAGGGGCTTTGTCTCCTTCTCGGCGAGGTACTTTTGGCTGATGCGGCGGCGCGAGGGCGAATCGTCCTTGGGGTGATGGGCGGGGACCGATTGCGAGGGCGCAGGGGCGCTCATCGGCATGGGAAGAGGGCGAGCCTGGTGGGTGGGCGTGACAGAGGCGGGGGCGTTGTTCTCCCATGCCGCAACCATGCGGCGCGTTGCGCCCGAGTTGGTCGCGGTGGGCACTGGAACACGGCGGAGGCGTGCGGAAGGTGGCGTTTGAGGCGGCTGGGGGAGCGCACGGGGGGTCGGTTCAGGCTCCGGCTCAACAGGTGCCTCCCACGACATGGCGAGGGGAGACGGGGCCCTTGGCGAGTGGGGAAGGGCCGGCGAAGGCGAGGGAGGAAGGCGGAGGCTCGAGCCTGAGGTCGGGCGGGAGGAGGTGGGCGACTCGGGTGGCGAGTACTGATAGCCCCCCGGTGGCCTAGACGGCGAGGGTTGCCTGCCAGGGGAAGGCGGGAGGCGCTGCGGACCGCCCGGCGATGGAGGCAGGCGTTGTGGGCTGTGGCCTGGCCTGGGGGAAGGGGGGAGACGCATGGGCGAGCCGGGGCGGTCGGGGTTGGACGGGAAGCGCATGGGCGAGCGGCGGCCAGACATAGCAGACGACGGACGGGTCCCGCTAATGCCGAGTCCGGCGTACGATGATGCACGCGAGCGGGTACTGGGTACGCGGGCGAGCTCCTCGTCGTCCGGGCCATCGTCCGCGTACAGTGGGTCTACCCCAAACGCGCTCCCATAGTTTGAATGGTAGTGGGGTTGAATGGGGTCGCCATAAGTGTCCATTGGGTCGTCTCCGTAGTTGTAGCCCTTATCGTGGCCATAGTCGTACTCGCCCGCCTGGTATTCGGCAGCGTAGTCGTACTGCACAGGGTCGGTGTAGACGCTTGGGTCGTGGCCGCTGCTGCTGTGGTGCCCGCTTCCGTCAGACGGCGCAGTGTAGTACGAGCCCGGGTGCGAGTCGTACTCGGGGCGGACGGGGGTGGAGCCAGGCGGCGGCGCCAGGCCCACCATCTCGGCGGCCTGCTGGATGCCGTGGATGGTGTGGAGTGCCCCCGGCTTCTCGAGTGACGGCGAGGTGAGAGCCGTGCTCCCGGAGACGGAGGGGAGGCCGAAGTAGTCTGTGTGTGCTGGTGAGGCGGCCGGGGAGAGACCCGGGTGGGAGCGGCGGCCAGTGTGGTGAGGCTCGAGCGCCATGGTGGGTGCGCGCTCGGACGACGTGGCTGACGTTATGCGATTGTCGGCTGTCCGTGCGTATGGAAGATGGGGGAGGTGATTGTTGCGCTGCTGGGTCGTTGAGGTGATCGTCGGAGATGTAGACGTGCAGAGAGGGAGATGAGATGAGGGGATGAGATGGGATGAGATGAGATGGAAAGTGGAGAAGAGGCAGGGGGAGGGGTGTGAGATGTTGTTTCTCTCGACCCTCTCTTGCTCATGTCATCCGCGGAAACGCCCCGAAAGCGGTAAACATTGCTCTTCAGGGTCTCCCCAACCAAAAGTCAGTCGCGGCCCACATTTAATCATGCCTCCCAAATAGCCACCTGGATATTTTGGTTCCGTTCGGGGTCCCACACGAATGATCGGCGCGGCAGGTGCCGGAATGCGATGCACGTCAGACGCGACTTGCGTGGTTCCTCTCTCTCCTCGATCACCTCCCGCCCTTTCCCTTTCTCTTTCTCTGTATGCCTCTTCGCATCAACCTCTTCACATTCTTCCTTGCTCTCCTCGCAGTCCTCCTCCTCGCCCGCAACTGGATCTTTCCACAGCATCCACACCACCACCTCGACCGCTTAGACGACATGCAGGGCAAGAAACACGTCGGGTACTTTGTGAGCTAGCACATTGACCTGAGCTGACAGCAGGTTAACTGGTGAGCTCGATATCTCCGCTCAGCTGACCCCAGGGGCATCTACGGGCGCAAGTTCCCCCCGCAGAAGATCCCCCACCAGCACTTCACGCACATCAACTATGCGTTCGGCAACGTCAACAAGGACACGGGCGAGGTCCACCTGTCCGACAAGTGGGCCGACGTCGAGGTGAGTGTGGGCGAGCGCGAACGTGCCAAGCCTTTCCTCGGCCGCCGGCCAGCTCGAGCCTGCTGACTCCAGATCCACTACGAGGGCGACAGCTGGAACGACCAGGGCACCAACCTCTACGGCTGCCTCAAGGCCATCTACCTGCAGAAGAAGCAGAACCGCAACCTCAAGGTCCTCCTGAGCATCGGCGGCTGGTCCTACTCGCCCAACTTTGCCAACATTGGCGACGCAAAGTGGCGGCAGACCTTTGTCCAGAGCGGCGTCAAGCTCGTCGAGGACGTGGGGCTCGATGGGTGAGTGGCGCTGCGGCGTAGCCGGAGCGCGTTCGGGCGGTCCCACGTCCCCACACTGTCGCAGTCCGCCTGACGCCAGCCTCGACATCGACTACGAGTACCCCAAGACACCCGCGGACGCGCAAGCGTACGTCGCGCTCCTGCACGAGCTGCGCGCTGCGCTCGAGCACCTTGCCCAGTCCAAGGGCAAGCCGCCCGGGCAGTACCAGCTCACCGTCGCCGCGCCGTGCGGCAACGAGCAGGTCAGCGTGCTGCGCATCCAGGAGATGGACCGTGTGCTCGACTTTTGGAACCTCATGGCCTATGACGTGAGTGGTGACAGTGCTGTGCAAGGGACGTGTGTGGCGCGTGGGAGGAACGCTGCACGTCTGTGCTGCGGTGCTTCCCATGATAGACATGATGCGCGGCTCGCAACTTGCATTCCGCGAGTGGCTCTGCAGTCATGCGCACCACAGCAGTCCCCACCCCGCCAACTCGGCTAATACCAGTTCGCCGGCTCGTGGGACTCGGTCTCGGGCCACCAGGCGGCGCTCTACACCGACAACCCGCACGGCAACTCGGTCGACGGCGCTGTGCGCAAGTACCTCGCGGCCGGCGTCCCCCCGCAGAAGCTGGTGATCGGGATGCCGCTCTACGGGCGCGCGTTCATGGGCACCAGCGGCCCCGGGCAGCCGTACAAGGGCGTGGGCGAGGGCTCGTGGGAGAACGGCATGTGGGACTACAAGGACCTGCCGCGCCCCGGTGCCGAGGTGGTCAACGACCACCGCCTCGGCGCGTCGTACTGCCTCGACAAGAACACGGGCCAGCTGGTCAGCTACGACACGCAGGCCATCGCGCACCAGAAGGCGACGTACATCAACCAGATGAACCTCGGCGGCGCGATGTGGTGGGAGCTCGACGCGGACAAGGAGGAGAGCACGGGGCAGGCGCTCGTGCGCACCGTGCGCGAGGTGATGGGCCAGCTCGAGTGGCGCGAGAACGAGCTCCACTACCCCGGGAGCATGTACGAGAACCTGCGCAAGGGGATGAACTAGCGCGTAGATGAATAGACGCCCACACACGACGGCGACCTAGAACGATGCATTGTTTCCTCTTCGACCTCACTTCTCCGGGTAGTAGACGATCACGGCGAGGCCCTTGTGGTAGGGCACGGTGATGCGCTGGAACGCGGGGTCGGCGTCGACGTACGCCAGGAGGTCGGCGTAGCGCGCGGCGCTGGCGATGATGTTGTCGACGACGATGGTCGCCCCGGGGCGGAGGTGGGGCCGCACGAGCTCGAGGGCGGGCAGCGCCATCGCGGCCCAGACTGGTGTGAGCGCGGCTCGCTGATACCCTTACTGTCGAGGAGGAGGAAGTCGACGCTCCCCATCTCCGCCTTGAGCGTCTCGCGCAGGTCGCCGACGCGCAGCTCGATCGCGTCCTGCACCCCCGCCTCGGCCCAGTACGCGCGCGCCTGCTCCGCCTTGGCCTCCTCGTGCTCCGTCCCAATGACCCGCGCCTTCCCGCCGAGCGCCGCGGCGTTCTGGCTGGCCGCGAGCGCCAAATAGATCGTGCTCACGCCGTAGCTCGTGCCGGCCTCGACGATCGTCGTGGCCCCGCTCGCGCGCGCGAGCGCGTACACGAACTGGCACTTGTCCTGCTCGAGGGCGACGAACTGGTCGGCCACGGCGGCGTGGAACCCGTCGGCCGGGATGGACAGGAGGTCGAGCTGGGCCTCCTGGGCGAGCGAGAGGGCGTGCAGCCGCTCCAGGAGGGCGTGGACGTGCGCGGGGGCGCGTACGGGGTTCGGGTGGTGCGCGTCGTTGGTGGTGGGGGCTGAGATTGCCTGGGACGCCATGGTGGGTGGTGTGGTGGGATGGGGGATGGGATGACGCGAGATTAAGAGTGTGGGGAACTTGGTCGCCGAGGTCCGAGTTGAATCGACTCGGTCACAGCCCATCCCGCAGCACGCAGCACTGTTCGCGTCTCCTTCCCGCATGGCCACATGGGCGCTGCATTTGTCCGAGCCATAGGACCGTCGCCGAGCCTCTAGCCTAGCAGAGATGGCGGGAGGTGCCACCCAGTGTCCACTGGACGGTGTCAAGGACGATTGGGAACGCAAGACGCCGACCACCTGAACTCCCCGATCACTCGAGTCGAGCTACATACGTTGCCAACGCGCGCGAGCTTGCCCGCCACGACTCGCGCACGTCGAACCCCGTAGCTTGTTGCCAGCTCACCACAGCTGTCCTCTCCCCACGCTCTCGTGTGACCCCCGCCCAACTGCCCATGGCCTGCGTGCTCGCCCAGCTGCCAGAACCGGTCCATACTCTAGCAACTGTACACCCCCTACGCCAGCTTCACCCGCGGCCGCGACGGCCACCCGCCCGCCTCCTTCTCCGCGCGCTCCGCCTGCTCCGTGATGTCCGCCACGATCTCGCGGATCGCCTCGACCTCGCCCGCGGTCTCGCCCTGCGCCGGCGCGTCGAGGGGCACGAACTCGCGCGCAAACGTCGACGCGAAGCGCGGGACCAGCGCCGCCGCGCACTCGGCCACGCTCGGCCCCGTCTTGCCCTGCCGCTCGAGGAGCTGCGCAATGCTCACGGCGCGCACGTCGTCCAGCCCGCACGCGGTCACGAGGTCGAACCACGGCACGGGCTCGGGCGTGATGTTCATCGCGAAGCCGTGCGACGTGATCCGGTGCCGGAGGTGGATGCCGATGGACGCGAGCTGGGGTCAGCTGGTATGCACTCAGAAGCTGGGGGCGTTGGTCGAGCCTCTAAAGGCCCGCCCACCATCGCCTCTCCGAGCTCGCCCGCCTCACGCACCTTCTCGTCCCGCCCCTTGAACACGCCGACGTGCCCGTCCTCGTGCGGCGCAGCAACGTCCAGCCCCAGGTCCACCGCGTACTCCTTCAGCAGGGCCTGGAGGTACTCGACGTAGCAGCGTGTCGGCGTGCCCATGGCCGTGAGGTCGAGGATCGGGTAGCCCACAATCTGCCCGGGGCCGTGGTACGTCACCTGCCCGCCGCGCTTGGTGATGTAGAAGCCCGCGCCGACGTCCTGCACCTTCTCCTCCTCGGGGTGCAGCTTGTCGGGGTTGGGCGAGTTGTCGCGCCGGCCCGTGGTGTAGGTGGGCGTGTGTTCTGGGGTCAGCCGAGGCGAAGCCGAGGGAGGGGAGCCGCTGGGGAGCGGAAAGTCGGCGAAGCGAAGCGCCGACAGTGGAGAGGGCGGCACTTAGCGGGGAAGAGGAAACGACGCCGAGGTGCTAGCGCCAGAGCCCGCCAGCGTCGAAGCCACTGCCGAAGCTCCCCTCTCCCCCACCCCCCACAACCCACCACAACCCACTTACCAAGCAAGAACATGACGTCCTGCGCCGAGCTCTCCCCCCGCTCGCGCCGCTGCAGCCGCCCCTCAATCACGCGGTGCTGCAGCTCCAGCCCCTGGGGGTATGGCAGCGGCGTGCGGAACACATGGTACCGCACGGGCGGGAGCGCGATCGTCGGCTTCTGCGGCACCGTCTTGGCCGCGGTGCCGGGACAGCTGGCGGCGGGGGCGGGGGCGAGCAGGCGGCGCGGGAGGGTGTGTGCGATCTGGCGGGGGAGGGAGGCGCGCATGGTGAGTGGTGAGTAGAAGAGGTGGAAAGAGGATGGGGACGTAGGTGGACGCAGACATTTCATGTGGGGAACTTGGGGGTGGAGGTGCAGGCGGAGGTCCGTCCGATCGATAGCCCTCCCCGCAGAACCGCACCGAGGCTCCGAGTGAGGTATGTAGTAGTTGGAAATGTATATGACCAGCACTCTCAGCGTCAGCTGATGCACTCGTCCGGAGTGCTCAGCCTTGTCTCACTCGTTCTAACGCCACTCTGCCCACAGCGAGCCAGCATTCCGCCTGCTGAGGTCAGCGGCTGGGCCCACCCTCGCCCTCGGGGTCAGCAACTCACCCAACTCGCCGCACCCATGCTCCCTCGCTGCGCTTGGTCGCGTTCGCATCTCTCACGCCCTATACATCATAATGTAACACAACAAGCTAGTCTGCAAGAAGGAGATACTGGTTGGACTCTTGGCTGCCGCGGCGGCGCCCAGGGTCTGTCGACGCGCGCGCGGCGCGCTCCTCGGACGCAGGCTCCTCGGGGATGTCGGGCGTCAAGCGGACCGAGGATCCCGCCGCGCTGCCGCCGGGCGTCTCGTGTGTGTGTGTGTTCGAGGACGTCGGCGTCGTCGGGCTCAGCACGAGGGTGCTGAGGAAGATGTCGTTCATGGGCGTTTGCGCTAGGCTGGCGCTGACGCTTGTGTCCTGTCTGCTCGGAGGCGGCGGACGCTCAGTCACGATGGCCATCGGGGTCGCGGTCGCGCGCGACGGCGTGTCCTCCTGCTCGGCGGGGGTGCCCGTACCGCTCATGGCGGGGGTGCCCTCGGCGCTGGCGGAGGAGGCGATGTCCATCGTGTCGTCGCCCTCGGCGGACGCGAGGACGCCGTTGATGCTCAGTTCGCCCAGGACGTCGTCCTCGGCCTCGGGACGCAGGGAGCCCGCCGAGTTGCGGCGCGAGCGCACAGAGTGCCGCCTGCTCGCGGCATCCCACGCATCCTCGATCTCGACGTCCTCGTCCAGGTTCGCGTACGTGCGCTGGTGTCAGCTCGTCCAGAATAGAAGCGTACACAGAGAGGGCAGGAGAAGCCCGGGTGATGTTGCATGAGAAGCGGGCGGATACACTTGTAGTGGTACACGTGCGAGCACGGGCTGGAGTCAGCTTGCTCAGCGTTCTCAGCTTACGCAATGAACAGGCTCTGTGCGGGAGCGACAGAGAAGAGACAGATGCAGCAGTCGGTCACGGCGCGACCCTTGGGCTTGTGTGATGGGCCCGCCTGGCCAGACTGGCCTGCCTTCTCTTCCTCGCCACGGAGCGCCGTGAGCTGCTTGATCGCCTTCTTGCTGCATGTCAGCTGACATTCCTGTGGGGTGGCTCACTTGAACTCGGAGGCGCCGCGCTGTTGCCACTCGCGGCCGACCTCGACGCGCATCTTGACGCAGCGGTACATCTCCTCGGCACCGCCCTGGTAGTCGACGCCGAGCTGGAGCACATCGCCGTCCTTGAGCAGCTGTGGTCTGCTCTGGACGTTGGGGCTCGACAGACGGATGTGGTTGAGGAACGTGCCAGACGAGCTCGCCGTGTCTCTGATGTAGAACTTGCCTCCGGGCTCGCACCAGATCTCTGCGTGTGACCGCGACACGACCTTGCTCCGGAAAGCTGCACGGGGCGAGAGCAAGTCGCCCCCACCGCCACCCACCAGGGGGACGTGTGCAGTGGCGGCCACGGCTGCGGGCGTGGGTGTGCTCCCGCCCGCAGCCCCTGGTCCCGATGACGATCCCGCCTCGCCCGAGGGCGTGGCGGTGGCCGCTGCAGCCGCCGCCTGTGCCTCAGCCACGGCTGCCTGCTGCACGCGGTCGGTAAACCGGCCAATCTTCATAAGCAGCGGGGGCGCGCGACCGTTGACGAGTGGGCCTGGGCTCGAGATGCTGGCAGCCGCGATAGAGGGCACGATGCCTGGGGGCACGTGCATGACGCCCATCTCGCGCTGGACTGGCTCGAAAGTGAACGAGCGGTTGTTCTCGAGCACGGGCACGAGGCGGATGCGGTGCGTGCGCCTGAGCGCGGGGTCGATAGGGGGAAGGTCGACCGTCTGCGGCGTGGCGGGCGACGACACGGTGCGGGACACGGTGTCGAGCGGGTTGGGCGCCTCGGTGGTGGGCGATGCGACCCGGCCTCTAACGGCACCGGTTATCGTGTTGGTGACGCTCGCGGCGCGGGAGCGGCCGCGCATAAAGCTCCCTAGAAAACTGGAGCGCGGTGAGGTCGGCGCGCCAGGGCGGTCGTGCACCGAGCGAGCGGGAGGGCTGCTCGTCCTGTCTGTGGACGCCGCGCGGCCGCTGGCCAACATGCTGGCTGCGGGCATCGCCATGTCGTGGCCTGGGGGTGACGAGTGGCTGCGGGGGTACGAGTAGACGGGGCGTAGGGGGTGGTGTGGGTGATGATGCGAGGAAGGTTGGTCGGCGCGTGGGTGGAAGAGTTCTGTCAGCATCGCTGCGGAGAGGAGTGATGGGAGGGTGGGCTGCGCGAGGATGGGTGGGTAGTAGTCGGCTGGGAGGGTGGCTCGGCGCTGCGGAGGAGGGGGGTGGGGATGGGCAGGGGGAGAGGGCGGAAGGGGAGGGCGGGAGTGTGGCATGGTTGGTGGGCTGAAGAGGGGAGGAGAGGGATGAGGGAGAGGAGGGGGCAATGTGTGGGAGTTGGGAGGAGGCGGGATGACACAGTGGCCGGGTGGCCAGGTAGTGGTGGGGCTCGTGCGTGCAACGAGAAGGGACATACACTTTGTGGGGGTGTGTGCGCAGGAGGTTATTGTCAAGTAGTGTCGAGTAGAGTACAAGTGGTGATCAAGACAAGGAGAGCGATGGCGACGAGAAGGATGGAGGGAGTGAGATGCCAAGTGAATGACAGTGTGCAGTTGGTGATGGATCGTGTATGGTGGGGTTGGACAGGTGTTACCACGCGATTGTCAAAGGGCCCCACCGTACGACTACTGTAAGCTGTCCACTTGTCCGGCCCGGGCCCGGACTAATGCCCCGCGCCTAATCCTCTAATCTGATTTGCTATTCCCTCCCGCAGGCTCAACGCCAAGACCCTCTTTACCCCCATACAACCCCACTCTCGCTCCCGTCCACAAGTGTCCCGCAGCTAGCCCGCAGCCCGCAGCACCCAGCGTGCAGCAGGTATGTATGTCCTTGGTCTTCGAGATGCAGATGTTGTGGCTTCGCGACGTCACTCACCCAAGTCACGCGCCGCTCACGCTCGACCCGCCTCCGGCTGTACATCCATCCAACCGCGTCATGGTCACGAGGAACATGTGACCGGCAGCAACAGCCGCATATCGATCCCGCTCAGTCTGCATCTACACGCTCTGTACATCCTGCATCCTTTGCATTCAAGCCAGTCTTGGCATGGTTGACGCCACGCAAGTGTCCCTCGGCGCGGCTCGGCGCAGTCAATGTGGAGGTGGCGGTGCCGGCAAAACCGGCCCAGCACGTGGGTGCGGGGTCTCCACACATTGCAAGTGGAGGTCCTCCATCGCCATCATTCCGCCGTGTG